>JBAIZZ010000800.1:0-11886 GCA_037355905.1 Heliconius aoede | reverse complement strand
TACACGTCTATAATAATCATGTGCCACACCAAAAAACACGCGTGTTTATATACAGGTTGTTTCAAAAAAAAATATTTCATTTTCATTGAAATGGCTAGAACTATTATCTATTGTGATACAAATCTCTTTATTTAAAATGTCTTCGTTAATAGTATGTATTAATATATATATTAATATATAATCTATAAATAATATGTAAAATCATATTAGATATTGCATAAAATAGCTTTTGGATTGTTTTTCAATATTTCAAAAGCTATTTTATGCAATATAATCATGATTTTAAAACAGTTCTTTACCTTAAAAATGCTTAATTGCTTAAAAAATAAATTTATTTTTCCATTAACCAGTTGGTTAGCCTAGCAAAATATATCAATTTATAAATATTAAGGCACGGCACGAAATAATTATTAAACAACTATAACAATACATTAGTGTGGTTTTTGTTATATGTGTATGTTATAATTTTTAAATATATATTATATTTTTATATCGATACTTAATTTCTAAGCCATAAATAATTTTTTTTTATAATACCTGTTATAAAAATATCCTTCATATAAAACTATTGATATGAGTCAAAAGATATAGAAGAACTAAAATAAATTGACTGTTTATTTATTTATTCCCCTATATATGACACGATATTATAACTTCAATATAACACGGCTAGTTACATTTTAGAATCGTGCGCGTGCCCTTTCCAGAGTGCGCGCGCGCAGGAAACACGCGCTGCTTAACCGATCCACGAACGCTATGCCATTCGTTTATGGACATGACAAACGCCTTATTAGGATTCTAGCGCATTGCTATTTGCTAATATATTATTGATTTTAATTATTAATAATTTATCTTAACGTAGTACACAGCAAAAACTACGTAATTTTTATTTTTTTTTTATTTTGAATTTAGTAACATTGGTTTGCCCAGTGGGCAAGGAAAATTTTATATTAATATGGATCTTTATTTTACTTTAATTTTAAGAAACAAGATGTTTTCAATAAATAATTTTAAATATCGGCGTGAGGACGTGACACGTGCACAGTAACCTACTCTAAACTACGCCACGATGGCACCATTGGTGTAATAAATTCTTATCGGAAATTAATATATACCTGGAAAATTTTGAAATCTATTAATACTGTTAATGAAGTCTATCTATATACATCCATATTATATTATTCTAATATATTTATAATATAATTATAGCAATATTTTTTAATATATTGAAGTAGTATCAATTAATTGGAAGTACAATTGTCATTAGGACGTATAATTTTTTTCAGCTTCACGCTGTATCCCGCATGAAGAACCCAAGAACCCAATAACCCTATATTAAGACACTCCACTGCCCACTTTCCGCCGAATGCTGAAGGCATTGCATGTTGAGTGGCGGAACTCAACGCTGCTTTTTGAATCAACACTAGACTAGAGCGAACAAAATAATAAAAATTAGTTAACTTTGGTATAATGTGTGAAATATTTCAACGAGTATTATTCGAAAGCGGCATCGCTTTTATTTACAAGTGGAAGCAAAAGCTAGTTTTTGTTAGCTGTTTAAGATCATTCATTGTCGGGTTTCCTTGTACGATAAAAGGGTCTCGAGAGACGAGCAGGTACACAAGCTCGGAAACTTTTTAAAATTTACACATTCTCAAGAATAGAGTAGAGTACCTGTTGCTTTTAATACTTTGTTAGAAATATTTTATGATATAATAATTTATTTATATGAAAAATATAAAAGTAAAATATTTTTGTATCGTCCGTAGAGTCGTAGGTTCCGCTATGTAATGAAACAAGTTGTGCACCTATTTCATTTTATTTCTTAAATTGATAAAATCATATAGCTTAAAATATTTAAATTATTATCTTAAAAGTAGTTAGGTGTCTAGTACTGATAACATTCCGTTTTTATTTTGTCAAGAATAAAGAAAAGTTGGTTAAGTTAAATTATTCACATATTATACCAATTATATAAATATATTTGTAATTTTTATGAGTCATAATATTGTGTACGTCTCCAATAACAATATTCTAATAAAGCCAGTATTGAGTTTAAACTGTAAACAGTCACTTCAACGGTCTCATAGAACCGCGTACGTCATTTTTAAGGTTATGTTAGTATAAATTCAACCGCCGGTAGAGACGGTCGTGACGCTTAATATCATTTGCTAGTTTAATGTGAATTTATGATCGATATTTACATTAATAATTGTGATTAATTGTTTATATTAATAGAATTATATGTTAAAGGTTTTCGTAAATCAGTATGTTGACATAGTGATTTTTTTGGATTTCAACCAGCACATAAGGTATTATTTTTATTAAACATTACATTTGTTATTTACTATACTCTATATTTAAAAAAATACTGTAGAGTACAATGTAACAAAAACAATATTTGTGGCTTTTCAGTTCTTTTCTAGGACTTATCATGAAATATATGTAACAAATTATTTAGTGAATTATATTTTAAGTTTATAGTTAATAATTTTAATATATTTTAATATTTAATAGCAAATTTATTATATTTACAAAAATGTATCAAAAACATTTATTGATATATTTCACTCTATGTCTTTGATAGTAAAGTTTTTATTACTATATTAAAATTAACAGTCAATATAACTAAGAATGATATTTTAAATCACATAAGTAATAAGCTAGTCATCTGGAAACTAGATAAGTAAATGTTTAAAAACATAGCTGGCGGCGCTGCATAGACTAGGGTACTCCGTCCCCTCGCCAGTCGAGCCCTCGTATTTGGCCGCCACACTCCGGCAGACAATTGTACCAAAATTCCATCTACATTTTACACTTTCTTATAAACAAAGGTATAAAAGCCATATTCCTTTGTACGTGGTCTCCGACCGCCAGGGCTCGTAGTGCATTCATCCAACACCCTCGGTTTATTACCTATACGGCGTGCATGTTGCGGTGCCTATTGTAACACACATCCATCCATTAGACGATTAATCCATAGTATTGTTATAACACCCTTTGTTGTGCAAATGATATCTTGTGAATTACTTAACTGGTTACTTAATATCTGACAATGTACTTAACTATTAACATTCATATATGCAGAGCAGATAGGACGTCAGTATGATTAAACTTAAAATATATATATATATATATTTATCTACCTTAAATAAAGATTTAGGCTATAGTTGTGGCTGAGTCATTATAATAAATCCTTGGCTTATGTTTATCATAAATTCTTTATTCGTTAAGGCGTTAGGTCATTGCTCACGCATAAGATCCACCAATTAAGGCAATGTGTGGGTTAAACTATTAATGAAACGTTCGTTGTGATATTTAAAAGTGGAACTATATATACCATGTAGCTTATTATGTTGCTAATATATCAAGTTCATTTATGTATGTACATGTTAAAGAAAAAAATATTAAAATATATATATATAAAAAAGAACTTTAGTCATAAAAAAGCTCGAAGTTGACAACTTCATTTATATTATAACGACTAGAGCACAACTCTAATCAAAATCAATAAAGGCCTTGATCTATCCACGAGAAACATTTGACATGAATGTGCATTCTGCACCCTTTCACGTTATTTGTATGTCACGACATGATCGCCTTTAATATAATATAAATTGCGTCTACTTGTAATAAATTTGTAATGTCAAAATAAATTATTTACATTGATTATTAATATAAATAATTTACAGTGAATTTAAGTACAATTAGTCACTAATTATAATTTTATATTATCATAAGTCAAAAATACGTACCACGATTCGCTTAAATATAATATCGAGCAATCTGTTCATACCTCCAAAATTCTGTATTTTTTCAAATAATCCGTTACGAAAGTTTGTATATTAAGTGTCGGTGCCCAAATTCGTTCTGTTTTTATTGCACCTGGCTTTATTAAATATTTAGTCCAACGAGAGCGCCTCGTACTCGTCCCACGACCATTGCTTTTACAATCAAACGTCTTCCAACTGTAACTACTGTTTTATTATATACTTCCTGTAAATGAGTCTTTTTATGTGTCACTGCATGCTTTTTCTTAATAAAATTTAGTTAGTTATTATTATATATTTTTTCAATATTTTTATAATCTGTTAGAAAAGATACTAAGGTAATTTTTAATGTCGATATTAGCAATTAAAATGCCTTGTATATTAACATTGACTTTTTAAATTTATTGAAATGAACACAAGCATAGACAGCCCATTAATGTTTAAGAATAAAATGTAGAGTGGAAAATGCACATTATCTGTCATATTGAAATTAAATAAAATTTTGTGGTTTATGTTCTGCCCATAGATTATTTCGATAAATATAAAATATTACCAGTAACAAGATAAAAATATAATAAGAATACATAAAATAAATATAAACGTTAGGTCTTTCGCATGAGATAAGAAATCCGACGGGCGGACAATAGACTCTTTATGTATCAAGATATGACTATATAAGAGGGCGGTCAACGACAGTGCTGAATAGAAGAATTCCTGAACCGGCACTTGACAGCGGAAGTCTTTGTACTAGGTTTACAAATTATGAGTGTTACTTACTTAATTTTTCTTGTCCCACGAGTGTTTTATGCATGTACGTTCAAATACCCCTTTTTTTTGTCTAACTTAAAACTTTGTATGTTGAGTGCAAACACCAAACGCCGTGATTTTTCTTAACAATACAGAATTAAACAAAATTTTATTAGATATATTCGTTTCATATTGAAATCTTGAAGAGTCAGATACCGACCGTTTTTTAACTAAGCAGTATACAGTGTGTAATAGCATTGTAGGTAATGTTATTAGTTATATAATAATTTATTTGCTTGTGATTTAGTATAAGCGAATTCAAAACAACGAAAAAGAGCGTCGAGAGCGTACCTACGATGTATCTACGAGCGTGCCTACGAGGTATAAGCAAAATATAATTAAATATATTTATTTGTCACATTCTTTTCAGAATATGCACACGAAGTTTGAAAAACGTTATTTGAACCTATAAACGATAATGCTTAGACTTGGTAGGCTTTTTATTAGTAGTTCAACACCGCCCTACATTAAACGGTTATTTCTTCGATTGATCCAAATTAATGCATTCTTGACAATCTATTTTGTGTTGAAGACAATTGAAAGTAATTGAAAGTGTAACCATATTTCATATATTAACATTTATGTTTAAACATGCTCTAATTACATAACAACGGTGTTTTAACTACGCTTCATAGAAAAATGTTTATTTCATACATACTTAATGTAAATTTCTCAATTTTCTCACGGACTTAGTTTAAAGCCGAGTATAAATATGATCAAATATTACAGCATGGCTACTTACCGAAAAGTAAGTAAATTAAATTTAATTTTACATTTCTATATATTTACTGCAACACATGTTTTTAAATACACAAAATCACAAATTATATAATATATAGATTATATAGAATGAATTACATATATTGTGTCATATTTTATTTCAAAATGAAAAACAGACAAAGAGAAAAGCGAGCTTAATGATGTTTTACCGCGAAAATATAATAAAAATACCGAATAAAATCAATTTATTTATTATCCATATTTATTTATATATGAATCATTTACTTCGGACATCTGTTATTACATATTATTTAGAATTGTGCAGAAATATGCACTTCGTATAAAATTTATCGATTCTAATAACTTAGTAAGCGTCTATAAATTTTTAAAAAGAAATGTTCAACAAGAACAAACGATTTTACCTGAGAAAAATTAAATAAAAGGTGAAGCCGAACAAGATAATAAGGAGAACAGGGTTATTTCCCATGATCTAGATGATGAGGTGTGGTGATGAGAAGTTGGTTCGATAGTAAATATTATTGTAAGCGCAAAGATTTGCCGTGTCAAAACGGTACCGTACTCTCAGCTCGACCTACTTAACAAGAAACACATTAAAAAACGAACAATACTTTTTTTTTTGCTTTGAGTCTGCTGACATACTAGTATTACAAATGAAACAGAAAATATTAATATTATCTGAGGTTTACTTTCACTAGTTCACATATTCTTACTTTATTTTTTGATGACATGTTTAATAGAAATAATTAAATAAAAGGTATTTACATACTTTATTTTATATAAGGGTATAATTTCTCATTAGTGTCTTATTATTTATCATTATTAATTATAATAATTTAAAAAGAAAATTATTATTTATAGTGAAATTGTTCAAATTTACTTTAAAATATATCATATTTTTAAATAATAACTAATTTCTTTTAATATAATAATATGTTAATTATTTTGTTAAATTTAGGGTAGCGTCAACAAAACATAACAAAAACCGGTTAAATCCGGAACGGGTTTAGTAATTTGGACCCGCCGAGGCTTCCGTACCAATTTCAGGTCTAGGGGAAGTACAACTTATAAAAAATTGCGGGCATATGCAGTCATTTTGTATCAAATAAACTATAAATATATATATTTTATATGGAATACTTCATTTTGTAATAATTATTCATTTTGTATTGTAAGTTTTGATGATGAAAAAGTGCATTTTGATAAAACGGCAAACTTCATACAAAATGCAGCAAAGTGCTTTTTATAATATACAGAAAATATAAAATATGTTTTATCATATGTTTTTATATATAAGTAATTAATTACTGTAATTTTTCTTCAATCTGTTCAGTAGATTTTGCTTGAAAGAGGAACATACATACATCCTCACAGACTTTCACATTTATAATATAAATAGGTTAAAATAAGCAACAAAACACTTTGCCGAATAACAGATGTAGTTATAGTAAAAATATAGATAGATATAAATAATAAATTATGTAATAAAAAAAATGATGTTTAGATTTTCAACGTAGCTACGTTTAACAATCGTGAGTGACATTCCACGGGGCCTGTTCTATGCTTATGCCACTATCGCCTTCGTAATAAGTGTGGGTGCTGCTTATGTACCGACCCGTTATACGCACATATTTTATAGGAAATCTCTATTATAAAATGAATATAAGTAAGAAATTTTCTTTTAATTTCAATATTTATATGTGCAAGTTGGATGAACACGTTTTAAATTTCTTTCTAAGCTTTACGTATTTCAATATCTCTATAGTAAACAAAACTGTGTACACATCCTTCATTAATTAAATTATGAATATATATTATAAAAACATATCCTAGCTATAATATTATATAATATTTTTTTATCTTTTACATTCTTAGTTACATTTACAAGTCAGCATTTTGAGGAGTGATGCAACGTAGTTGTAGTTTGAATTAACAATTAGCGTTTGCCCTTCTGGACTCTGCTAACTGATACACAAGTAACGGAAATAATTTTCTAAAAATTCACACGTTTTGTATAAAATGAGGTAAATGAACCTCAAATGTGAGAATCTAATTGGCTACAATTCTAAAATTAGTAAACTTAATGTGATAGCATCAACAATTTTAAATTATTAATTCTGAAACGTTAAAAGCTAATAAAAAGTAATTATATTTAAAAAAAAGATTTTTGACCTTAAGTCGTAAAGTCTGGATATTAACAAAAGATAGCTTTGCCTGGTATAGACTAGACTGGTGAACAAACAGCCTTAGAAAGTTTTTTAAATAAAATAAAAGCAAGTCACACTTGAACTTGAAGTATATCTTTTTGCTTCAAATCTGTTGAATTCGTTATACTGTAATCGACACAATCGATAAAGATGATTGAACACGATATACAATCAAATTCATAATAAACCATTTTAAAAAGAACAAATAAAAATCTTAATAAATAATATATAACTACAATATAAATTGTGTATGTATGTATGTTATATAGATAATTCTTAACTTAATAGGTTACCTTGTATAAAATGCTAACTTATACTCAACTTAGCACCTCGTATTGCGAAGGTTAGCAAGTCTATATCTCTGTACAATCCAGTAATATTTCATAGATTGTTTTAACTATATAGATGAATTATACAATCTGATATATAAAACATGCTATATGGTCAAAAAAGTGTGGTTATTGTCTGGTTTTTGAATTAATGGCTTCCTATGAGCTAGACTTGCATAGAATTGACCGGAAGATCAGTGACCACGACGTCCGAATTCGTCTCACAACGGTACCGGCTGACGCGTATTAATAACGCTTTCAGATTTAATAAAATAAATTATTATTCATACTACAATAAAAGACAAATAAAATAACCAAAATGAATGTGAACAATTACAGTAATTAATATATATATATATAGATATTTATATGAATATAGATCTAAATATATTTGCTGTCCACACAAGGGAGGGAGATCCCTTGGTCATTTGAGCGCGGGGCGATTTATCAGATGTGGATCACCCCTAACGAGAAAAGCCGGAATTTAATTACGTCCTCGTAGCTACTATGGCTCCCCATGGAGTACTTGCTCATGTTGTATTTTTAATCTTTTGGAGATAGTTATATGAATATCTGTTTTACTACAATAAATTTGACCGTCGTATTATCTATCTAACTGTATATTAATTTATAATATGCTTTATTGTTATCAATATCACAAACTTAACTGGTAACTTAATAGCTTTACTCTCTCTCTCTCTCTCTCTCTCAATAAGTGTACTACTTACACAATTTTTTTCTTATTGGATAAATCTGATTGCAAGGAGACGTTTATGGAAGAAAATATTTTGTTGAATAACAATATTATGTCTGTAGTCTGCTAAATCCAAGGTGTTCTTTTAAGTATTTATGATTAAGTATGTGTGCCTATCCTGCTGTGTGCGGGATACAGCGTGAAGCTGAAACAAAAAACAATGTGTGATAAAACAAAATTACTTTGTCTAGTATAATATTTACAGATACAAACAATCTATTCTAAGATTACAATGATGTTATAAAATTCTAATAAAATAATCTAAGAAAAAATCAACGTTAGACGATTTATTTACATTATGCATATTCACTGCGTGTACAATTTTTTACTCTGTTTTTAATCCGTTGCTTCATATTTCTAATATCACCTTTCTCAATAATACGACGGTACTGACTAGACTTGAAAAGTAATAAAGCGTTCATTTAAAACATTCCAGACGTTATTTATTCTGAGCACGCGATATCTACCACTCGAGACCCACAAAGTTTTTTTTAATTTTCATAGGCAGATGTATTATAGGTACGTGCCGACGTTCAGGATAATGAACATGCTTGGCTGCTCAGCAATCAGCATGGGGAATACGCAGCCGTTTCTCGGCCGGATATCCGTAGCGCAACGGTGCGCGGCATTCAACTCGCAGTGCCTGCTTGGATTCTATTAATCATTATTTGACTTTATTTTTGGCATAATATCAAAAGAGCTAACCTAATATATTAATAATAAAGTACAGAACTTAGAAAAAAAAATTAATATGGTTTACAATTTTTCAAATATATACTTGAAATTATTCTACATGGATTCCACGTTAAATATTTTAAACTCTCTGCCTCAAATTGTGTTCTAATATATTCAAATTTTTAATTACCGGACGTTGTAGTAGAGATTTGATATTTATAATAGTATTTACTCGGTTCAAGCCCACGCGGAGTGGGCGTGAGCGGTCACTTAATACGACCATTTGACAGTGGCATAAAAGTTTACTTCGATATAACGCAGTATGCATTAATAATACTGACATTTATATTAAAGGCACATACAGCTACTTTTATATTTAATATTTATAAAACACCTACATATATGTTAATTATCCTAAATATGAGGATGAAATATTTATGTATGAGAGAGGTTTGGCGCAATGGCACAGCGTGTAATTATAATGCTGTTGGTTCGATTCCTACTCGGGTAAATGAGTTACATATTGAACATTTTCATTTACTCGCTGTTGCGGGATACAGCGTGAAAGTAACAAAATATTTATGTTATATTTTTATTAATTCATAAATCTTAGAGTGAAAATAACACAGCATTATTCTGATTCTTACTTATTTTTAATAAACATTGAAAATTTCCAGTAATAACTAAAACACATTGAGACATTATTATCAACAAAAAGACGCATTTGCTGATAAGAATGTTAGTTAACCTCTTTAACGCTTGAATAGTTGCTTGCTTCGTTTTTTGTAGAATTAAATGATAACATTAAGTAGAATATTTTATTAAAAAAAATGACTTTTTAACACAGTTTCATATCTATTAGAAATAAACGGTAACAAAACCTAATTTGATAATAATGTTAATATTATATATAATATATATAACTCTTAAATAATAAAAATATTCATTTATAAAATTATTGGTAATGTTGTCATGCATTATATTATCGAACGCGTGCATTATTGAAACCCGTCACGCCTGCCCATAACAAATTCGTTAACGCTATATACCCACATATATAATTAAAGATTTTAATAAAAGAATACCAAACTGAACTTTTATAAAAAGATATCTACAAAAATAGTGTTTTTAATATGCTGTGCCCTATAGTTAAATATAAAATTGTAATCT
The DNA here is from genome assembly GCA_037355905.1 of Heliconius aoede. Taxonomy (NCBI): domain Eukaryota; kingdom Metazoa; phylum Arthropoda; class Insecta; order Lepidoptera; family Nymphalidae; genus Heliconius; species Heliconius aoede. The sequence continues at coordinate 1,436 of JBAIZZ010000800.1, read as the reverse complement.
ATTTTCTTATATAAATTTCAGAAGTTATTATGGGGGCCCCGGCTTGGGGATCCCGCGGCGGTGATAGGCCGCGTTTGCTGCGAATGACCCCCCTGCGGCATAGTTTCGCGGCACCAGCCACCCCACCTGCTCCTCCGCCCAGGACACATGACTATGCCTCAGATGCTGACACTAATAAGAAAGGTATATGGAATCGTCTTAAGTTAAAAAAGAAATATAATAGAAGGCTAAACTAGCAACTTATAGAAACATGTACTTTTAAATAACAGGATTTTTTTAATGTTTAACGTTACTTACATAAAAAATACACAAGATATTATATGATAATAACAGTAATGTAACTAATTGTCTATAATAACAGCTTAAAAAAATTTATCAGATCCCTATCATTGAATTATTAATTATTAAGGTCATTTATTTAAACGTTATGTGCTAATTGCTTAATATATTCTTCTTTAATATGTGGTGAAAGTAATAAATTAAAGTTCGTCACCATATTGCATAGCGGTCTAAGAAGACAGTTATATCTTAAATAGGAGTACAGGTTGTATTTTTTTGTGAAACAATTGTAAATCTTTATAAGAATAATTACAATAATCACATCGCAGTAATAGTGACTAAGTCAAAACATAAAATATTAGAACACGATTCAGAGGTTTGGATGGATAGTCGTGTAGTTTAAGCGAAGCCGCTTACTACTGCTAGTATTTAAATATTAAAAAAAAACATATATTTATAAAAAGATATTACCGGCAGTTTATTTCCACTGTCAAGGTTGATAAATTTAATCTACGCAAGCTTTATGATTTTTATCCTCGAGTGAGAAATATATTTAAATGTAAAAAATTTTATAATCGCTCTCCTTTTTACAATATGTATTAATGCGAGAATAAACTTTATTCCTATTTATTTTTGAAATAAAATTAAATTTTGTAATTCCAGAAGAAAGCTGGAATGCAAATTTGTCACAAAGATGGAGAAAATTACGTCGTAGATGCTCGCGACTGCGACCAGGATCGGGTAATCGGGAGCCAAGCCCTGTCCGTTGTTCGCCTTCACCTCCGCGTCCTCCGTCACATTGCTCCCCAGCACCACCTTCGAAGCTTTCATTTAGACATCGTGGTAAAGTGTATACAACAGCATCTTTACGAGTAACCAGTGGCGCTCCAGATTTGCTTCGAGCACTTGGAAAACTAGGAGGGGGCTTAAGAAGACGAGCACTATCTGCCCACGATGTACTTGCCCCTCCCCAACAACAGCCTTCAACATTCTATGTTCCTAGTCCTAGCCACACGCGGGCGCCGCCATCACCACTACCTCCTCGGGAGAGTGCCACTGTGCGACGGCGATGCAGTTCTCCAAATGTATACAGAGCAAAAGCCTCACCACGTGATAGAGCACCGCTTATAAACCAAGAAGATGAAAGCCGTGATGTC
>JBAIZZ010000799.1:0-11948 GCA_037355905.1 Heliconius aoede | reverse complement strand
TGCGCACGAGTACGCGCAGCCCGCGTTTAGCGCTAACTGATCTGTATTGTGTATGTACCTATAAATTTCGTGATGGCGAATTGTATAATAGCACAGACTACAACTACAATGTGAGTTATTGTACATTAATTTTTCTTATATAACATTTTATTTATCTTTGAATTTTTATCAGCCATTTGCATGTTTCTTTGTTTAAATACTCTCTAATTATACAGCAGATTAATTAAAATGCTATAAGTTTATTAAAAATAAAATAAAACTTGTAATTAGTTATAATAACATTATTATATTATATCTATATTGGTTCCAATCGTGACGAAGGGACACACTCATGTGACTAACTGTGAACGCGACAGGTTGTAAGTTCGATTCCCACTGTAAAAAATTATTATAATATAAAATATTTAATAAGATATGAATCTTCGCTCTGGTGTGGAGGCGACGTTGAATTCCGCCACACAAGACGCAATACCTCCAGAAACGACGAGAAGTGGGGAGCAGAATGTCTTAACACTAGATTCTCTCATGCGGGATATAGCGTGACGGTGAAAAGAAAAAAATATTTAGTCTCTGAATGAACAATAAGTACACTGTGCGTTAAAATAAAAGTTGAATGCACTTTTATTTATGGTTTACAAGTACCTACTACAAGTACGTTCTAGTGACCAGTAGAACGTACGTGATTTGTGATATTTGAGACGGTAAAAATAAAGAAAAAGAATTCTTAAAACGAAGTATTATTACTCTATTTTTGTTGTATTTGCGGTGGACTTTAATGCTTAGATTCTTATCTATTCTCCATATTAATATTATAAAGCTGAATAGTTTGATTCATTGAACACGTTAATCATAGGAGTTGGTTCAAATCGAAAAAATATATTTTATATTGGAGAGTCTATTTATGGAGAAAGGCTAAATACTATAGTAGTATTATAATAACACGCTAATTCGTCTGTGTTTTCTCGAGCGTTGAGAATGTGCATAGTTGCAGATAAAAGATTGTAATTTTGTTGATTTATATTGTTAATTCCTATAATATATAATATAGTGGGCCGTCGTGGCACAGGCACATGTATGCGACTGTAAGCGCGACCGTAGTAAGTTCGTGTCCCACTCGGGGGAAGGGAAGATTTCACATTTCAATTAATTAGTTGCGGTAAAGAAGAAGAAATAATTTGATTAGAAAACTATTTTTACTATAAAGTATTGAAAGTTTCTTATACATTAAAACCAAGGAATTTGCAATAAATGCAATTGAAGAAACGTGGTAGGTACTAAACTGTTAAAAGTAAATAGGTAAATTATATAATGTGATTCATACCTTACGAACAATTATTACTATTTTGTTAATTCATAAGAACTTATAAAGGAATGCGTTTTAATTGGTGGTTTATGATGGGCTTACCTAAGTCAGTGGTGTGACACTTTACCCAACACGCGTATGACGCGACATGTTAGTCAATAAACTCAAATGGGTCAATAATGTATTACTTAGAATTATTACACAGTTATTCTATAGAACAAGTGGCGTAGGAGCACAAAGTGTACTGCAAAATGGACTGGTTGTTGAGTTGACTGGGTTCGATCCTCACTCGAGGAAAAATTCTTTTAAATTTTTATTTTCATTTCTTCGCTCTGGTGTCGAGGCAAAATGCAGCGCTGAGTTCAGCCACTCAACACGCAATGCCTTCAGAATTCAGCGGAAAGTGGAAAACAGAGTGTCTTAACACGCAGTTCCCTCCACCTACCCTGCTTTGTGCGGGATACAGCGTGAATCAGATTTTTTTATTCTATGTCTATGTACAAATCTACACTTCATATTACAAAGCGGTAGAACTCCTTTCATACGAACGCGCTACATGAGAAACTACTTCGTCTGGACATAAATACTCATACAATTAAAAATAAACAAAATATTACTTTTGAATTTGGAAACTGTAATTTTTATTAGATTGTTCATTGTTTTTTTTTTTATTTTTGTAATATTAAGATTGTTGATTAAATGTTTTTTCTGTGTTTCAACTTCACGTTTTATCTCTCATATTGCATGCAGAGGAAACAGACAGACAGAGTGATAACAGAGTGTTAAGACACTATTCCCTAATTTCCGCCGAAATTTCGACGCACTAAGCTTTTTCTTTGGTACCAGAGCGTTGAAATGAAAACAGAAATTAATAAATAATAACTCATTCCCCCGTTTGCATATTTACGCGTCGTCGAGGTGACATTTTCAAAGACGATCTGAATTTATAAATACATTTTTTTTTACTGAATTTGACATATATAAATTATTATAAACAAAGTTTATTTATGTTAAATCACGGAGAAAGAACTTCTACCGAAATATAGAGAGCGGGTAGGAGAGGCCGTCGTGACTTAGTGCCACAAGCGTGTGACTGTAACGCGATGTTTATGGGTTCTATTCCTACTCGAGGAAATGAGATATTTAATATTTTTATTTCATCGGTCGTGATGTTGAGGCAAAGCGCGGAGTTGAGTTCCAACACTCAACACCAAATACTACCAGGATTCGGCGGAAAATGGTAAAGGAGTGTCTTTACACTGGATTCACTCGGCCTACCCAGCTACTTAGTTTGTATTGTATTTACAATATAAACTTAGCAGACGTTAGTATGAATTACATTTTAACTCTAAATAGAAATTTACATTCAAATAATACTGTTTAGATGCAAATATATCTCATTTACATGTTTTGGTAAGTTGTTAACAACAAAAGCACTCCATTATAGATTTATTCAATTACACGGAGAGCAGTGTAATGAAATATTTATAGAGCGACATTTTATGCTGAAGTGTCAGATTCGAATTACGTTGATGTATATTAGCTTATAATATATTTATATCTGTTAAACTTGCTTTCGATAGCCCCATAGGATTGGAAAAAATTACCAAATATTATGGTCCTTTGCTTTCTCGTGTCTTACTTATATTTCCGAATATATATATATATAAAAATACCCTCGACTAGGAATTCAAAAAAAAAATATTTAGTGTACATTCCGATAGATTTCTATAAAAAAAGAAAACGAAAAAAATTAAGCTTACCGCTTCTTTGTCCTCTTGCGATTTTGGATATAGAGTGACGTTCAGCACTATTTCACCCAAGTCTTGGGTAGGTTTGTTAGGATCTCTAAGGCATAGAACTAAATCTTGCGATCTGCCTAGTTCTAGAGCAGTGAGGTCTATGTGACAGGACCCCATGAAGTCATCTTGTAGGCCCCAGTCGTAGTCGAAAACCTGTGAGACATATTCTTTTTAAAGAACTACCCTATTAAGGCTGTTGTAATATTTTAAAATATGGTTATTTTTTATTAAACAAAAGTTTCAAAATTGTTTTAAAGTAAAAAGCTATGTATTATGAAATACCAACTCATTTCTTTACCTTGTAAAAAGGAAAAATATAACTACAAAGATAATATTTAAAATTCCTATAATGTACAGTTTTCATTGGAAAGTAACTTTGTATTTTGTATTTTTTCTTCTACTCCTTGGCTTTGACTTTCTTCTTTCTTTTTAGTAAAGATAAAATTTTTAATATTGTTTTTTTTTGAAGTCCTCGTAGCGCGCAGAGTGTGACTGTGAATGCGGTGGTTGTAGGTTCGATTTCCACTCGTGGTAAACATTTTATTTTTTCATTTCATCGCTCTAGTCACAAGAAACGGCGCGGAAGTGGATTCTGCTATTCACTCAATGTCTAAAAAAAACTGAAATCGTTTTGCCTATTTTGTTATATATACGATACAGCGTGAAGTAAAAAATATATATAACAGCATGAACAAATAATTAATCGTAACATATTATAATTAAAATGTCAAAAAGTGTAATGTAAAATGAAGTGAAAATTATTATAGCTAAAGTTGAACTCTATCAAATAAATTTCCTGTAAACAAAGTTTCCAATTTCCAATTATAACTTCAATCTCTATTCTGACATACATAGATAGATATATAATTTTGTTCTATTAATTTCTATATTAAAGTACTGAGTGGTGGGACGTTATCTCTCGTATGTGGCAGAGGTATAGCAGGTCGACGATATGACGTCGAAAACGGAAAATTTATTTTTTCATAAACAAATAGACGAGCTGAAAATAGCACGAAAATTAAAAAACTCTCGTTGTGTTAATTTGCTAAAAATCTATCAAGCAATATTGAAACTTTTGCAACGCTATTTCAATCTATTTCTAACGATTGCTATTTGTACAAAAACGTATCTAGAAAAAAATAGACACAATTTAATTATATAGTGTCGGATATCAAAATCCAATAATGTTATAATAATAATAATATTTATACAAATAGTAATGTTATTCACCTTCAATTGCACTGGCAGAAAGGGATCTTCAATAGGAACTGTGAAACATTCATCCCACACGGGGTTCAGATCGCGATAGACTATCCTCGACTTGTGTAACAGCCTCCCACCAGCCTTGAACTTCACGTACGGATCGCTGGTGCCTGACAACAATCCTGGTTTTGGGACCCCACAAAATGCGTCATTAGACAAAGTAAGAAGCAAAAATAATAGAAATAAAGCTTACAAATTCTAAGGTAGGGATACTACTTACTACGAGTTTTCATTCTTCTCTAACATCATGTTTTCTTTGTTTTTTTTTTTAATTTTGTATAATTCACATCAACCAGTGTAGCCAGACACAATTCTTTTTATTTAATCATATATAATGAAGTATATTTATAAAACCCAATTAATATTAATAGTTTTCCGTTAAAATTTAAGTCATTTGTAGCTTATAAAAAAACTAAAGCACACTAAAACTACGGATGTAAATACAAAAAAAAGACGAAGTGCTCAAAAATAATATGCAAAATGTTAAATCTAAAGGATTTACTAAAAGCGAAAGCCTAAATAAATGCAATTAAAAGATAACAGTGCTAAATAAAATAAACATATTTAATAATTTGTATGTGTATGTGTACATATAAGTTGTACCTACGTACTACTACACTCGTACACCGTATATTACGATTGACTTGTTATCATTAAATAATGACATTTTGATATTTTTGTCATTAAGTTTTCGGAAGAAAGTGGGGAACGGGAGTGTCATAACACCAAGGTTCCTTCTGCCTAGCCTGCTGTGTGCGGGATACAGCGTGAAGCTAAAAAAAAAAAGTAATTTTAAATACATGAACCATTATAGCAAATAGTTTGAGAGTTTTCTAAAATAAAAATGAAAGAATAATAATTATATTTTTAGCTTGTAATGATAATAGTGAAGCTTATTTCGTTTTGTGCAATCTCAAATATAGAAACCTCGATGATAAGTCTAAGAAAATTAATTTAACGTATCTTTACGTGCCTTTTTTTTAGATGCCACTTACATAATGTTGGTACCATGTCAGTACAAATTGTACGTAGAAAGTGGTCATCCAACTTCAACAGAGATAGTAAACAGTATTCTAAAAACTGTCGTAAACTCTGCAAGTTGTGTTGTTGTTTGTAGCGTCTCACCAATTTATGCAGTTACGTAATAATTTCTTAACTTTAACTGAAGAAAATATTTTATGTAATACTAGCCGACATAGTCGGCTTCGCCCGCTTGAACTGTACGAATATTTATTAAATGCCTTTATGAAATTATTGTGATATCAGCATCAGTTTAATGGACAAGGCTACATATCATCATAATACAAATACTTGTAAAGTATACCTTCTATATTTTAGTTTGAAATTTCTGTGGTTTTATCATATTATTCAGATTAAGTTTAACACCTTAAAAATCCAAAAATTTAAACGTATTAAAAGCATATCAAAACATTGATTTTCCAAATTGTTTTTAATTATTAACATAGTAAATATCTGCTTAGATGAAATATAGTTACTTTTATCAAAAATACTCACAACTCTTAAAATGTACTGATTTTCAAGATATCTCTCAGTCAACCATCTCATGATGCTCCAACCCCATAACTGTTCTTATCTCCATAGCCAATAATAAACATTTTAAATTATTAGATAAAGTGAAGTGAATTTTTAGAAATTTAGCATTTCAGTGCCGGTGTAGCATTCGCCTACGTGAGTGTAGTGTGTAGTGTCCGAGTGGATGGTGTCTGTAGACTTACCATTTTTATCCATTGCTATAAGACTTTGACCTCTTTTCAAATGTATTCTTAGCTGGAAGAAGGAATATAATCTCAATTGCTGTTCCCTTGATTTTTGTCCTTCGTCTGGTTCCTGAAAATAGACATATGTGTTTACTTTTTTAGAATTATTGTTAAAATAATTAATATCGGAATCTGCTTCACTTCGTATCCTGTATATAGGACGGTAGGGGGTGAGTTGAGTGGAGGTCACATTTTTAGTCAGAGGCGACATGACAGCCTCCTTTGTTCACTATTTAAGGAAGAATGTGGAAATATAGTGATAGTTTACTTTGTTTTTCAATTTTTTTGATTAGAAGAGGGCGCTTTTTTTAGTTATTTTACGAAATTTTTACACAGACAAATTTATCCCCAAACTTTGATTTCGTTGTTGTATTCAAATCTTATATTTGAATATTACAACTAAATCATTGAATATCTTCAAATAATCATTTAAAATTTTAAGATATTTTTTATTTTTCTAATGCTTTCAATAATTTGTTTTTTTAACAATAGAATCTAAAATCTTTAACAATAATTCTGAAGTAAATATAATTTTAAAATAGCACTCGGTGCTCGTTATAGCTACTGCCGACGCCTTAAGGATATTAAGCGCAATGCCGTCGACAGCACAAAACCAATTTTCATGGGTTGAATTATAAGATATTCAACACTCAAATAATAAAAAATGTGAATAAATATGAAGAAAGTCTTAAAAAGGACGTCGACAGCCATTTTGTATTAGTCGTACAGTTTGATTGATGGCAATATTTTTACTGCGTCGACATCTAAGGGGCCGGATGTGTCAAACTTAAGTACCTTTTATGCAAGTTTAAATGATGTTTTAATAATGCAAATATTTTATTTAATAAATTTATGTATTAGAATATAACTTTAAATAGACCTAGTCTTGACTATAAGCAAGCGATGAAGTTTAAATAAAGCGCGGCGTCGAGTTCCACCTCCTACGTACAACGTCGCTAACTGGGTGGGAAGCAAAGAATATAATAATAAAATGTTATATACTTTACAAGATAAATGTAAGGGAGAATATAAATTCTATATTTATACTTGATATTATATAAGTGGCCACGGTGGCGTCGTTTGGTGACGTCTCACTATGATCACGATGGTTGTGGGTTTGATCTCCACTCGGGATAAGTTCCTCTGATATACAATATGTTTAATTCAGCGGAGAACGGTGTGTTTTGTCACTAGGTTTGCTCGTCCATCCTCTATTAAAGCGGTGTGTGGTAAAGCTAAATAAAATTCATGCAGATTTAAGGTAAAAAATATACCGAGTTTCTCGGGAGCATCCAATACCACATTTTAAAATATTTTAAATATAAATAGTCTTTCAACTGAGAACTAAATTTAAAATTGACTTTTTTAAACAGTTTAACAAGAAGTGCTCTTCTTTACAGTACAGTACCGATCTACAGAATTAATGACGAACTGAAGTCGTTTCAACGTAACGATATAACTTAAAGCTTCTTGCTACTTAGTACTCGAGACATTTTGCATTCCACTAGTTTTGTAAATTGAAATACAAATACTTAGTTAATTAAGAGCTTACATATAAGAATAAGGTAGATTTATAAAATATAAGTCAATAAGTATAACGGAAAATGGACACTTCTTGAATTATAATAGTCTTTGATTGTCTTTAAAAACAATTTTAGTCGAATTTTTCTTATTATTCGATATTGGATTTTATTGTTCTTGACGTTAATAAAGCTACGAAAGGCATATAGACTTAAAAGTTTGCCCTGCATTTGGTCAAAAAAAAAGTTTAAGGCAAAGCATATTGACATAAGGTTCTCTTTGCTAATCTTCTAATACGTAGGATAAAGCGTAAAGCTGACATAGTGGAAGTAACGCTCTACATGTACACCTTATATTCTCTTTATTTAACCTTTATAGAAGTGCCACTTTGAAACTTTTGTAATATAAAATTTGTGTCGAAATCCTCAAATATTTTAAAAGAAAGAAAAAATTACGATTTTGTGATCTATTTGAATCTCAAAATCAAAAAAATGGCAACACCAAGCTTCTGGTGTTATTGGTAAAACTATGTATGTAGATTTACCCAGAATCGTAATATATCAATAATTTTGTAACTACTCTACAATAAAGTCATAATCGTGATAAGAATAAACCAGCTTCACGCTGTAATCCGCACATAGCAGGATAAGCAGAGGGAACCTAGTGTTAAGACACTTCGTTCCTCACTTTCTGCTGATTTCTGGAGGCATTGCATGTTGAGTAGCAGAACTTAACGCAGCCCTTTGCCTCGACACCAGAGTGAAGAAATGGAAATTTAAACGTAAATAAATATTCCACTTCCTCGAGAGGGGATCGAACTTACAACCGTAGCGTTACATCACACCCTTGTGCCACTGCACCACGACGGACTCGAGATAATAATAACATATCATAAAATGTTTTCACAGGGCGTAGATAGCATTAACATACAAATGCTATTATAAATAGTCTTTATGCTCGAGCTTTTATTGTAATATTTTATATTCCGGGCAGCGTCCAATGTAATACAGAGGTAGTATGTTGTTAGGTTATTGGTATTCTTCCTGTCTTCTTCTTTATCGATTTTATATTTGCTTCCTTATCAACGCCGTACTTAGACATATTTCAAGATGAAAATTTATGTTTTGATAGCGTTCCTATATAAAATGGTAAAATGGACTAATAATAATGTAACCGTAAAATTTATATAGGCGTTGTCTTTTAATTACTCGCTCGCAATGTAAATGTGTATGTTTGTATCAGACAGTAAGAGATCGAATAATAGCTTATTATGATCTCTTCCTTACTAGTAGTTTTACCTTTTTTATCGCTGTATCCCGTATTCAGCACGGTAGGCAGAAGGAACCCAGGGTTAAAACAGTCCATCCCCTATTATCCGCAAAAATCGTACCAGCCACCATTGCGCTACAGTCACATCCTTGTAAGAAAAGGATGTGACTGTAATTACTCCACAACGGCGGTACGGTAAGTAGATAAGTATATGATAAATTAAGAAGTAAACTAAGGAAATAAAATTAAATACAGCAAATCGAATAAAAATACAGTAAAAATAAGCATAATGAATAAAAATGTCCAATTACCAATAGTAGATCAGCGGGCGTACGCGAGATGTGCGCAGGAGTGCCTGAAGTCGACGGCACCGGGTCGGTTGAGGCTTGCCGCGTCACCGATGAGTCTAGGACAATAATAATGAGGACGTAGTTTAAATAATATTAAACCAAATTCAAATCAGCTTCACATTGTATCACTCACGCAGTATGTTATGCAGAAGGGAACATAGTGCTAATACACTCCGTTTCATATTTTCCGCAGAATTCTTTCACATTTATACTCTACCAAACATTCATATTTATAATATTAGTAGGATAGGATAGTAAGAAGTATGATAGGATTATATTTCATACTACTAAGTAACTTAGTATGTAACTTAAAGTGCGATGTATATGAAGTTGTGCTACCTCTTACGATAGCTCGTAAGAGTGCAAAATTTAAGTTTCTATCGAATTCGATTCGGGTTGATAACCTTAGACGTATATTTCTATGGGGTTTTATAGTAGAAGAAAGTTGTATATAATAAACTAACCTCCTTGCCTTATATTATATGCAAATATAATAGCTTTTAGGAAACATGTAATAACTCATAGTTTTCTTTTCTACTTACTTAACATTCATATATAAGCTTTATGTTCAAAAAAAAAATGTTGTACTGAGATTGACCATGTAAAATTTACAATCGAGAAATTCTTTATACTTTATTATTATTACGGCTGGACTATTAAAGGCTTGGCCTAAGTTACTTACTCATCGAATGTTATAAAAGCAGGGCGTGTGGGTGACCACCCTCGTAATGTAGAAAGAAAATATCTCTAACTTAAAACGTTTGCACGCGAAGTTTACGATTTAATTTAGCTAAGAGTATAAACATATATTTAAAAAAAATATCTCAGACATATAGCAGGATAAAAAGAGGGAATCTAGTTAGTTCTAGTGTTAAAATACTCCGTTCCCTACTTTTCCTCCGAAAGAATGCTTACAAATACAACCCCCCCCCCACAACTTACAGTTGGAACTTGGAAGTTTTATATATTTTTTAAAAACATTATACACGTAATGTAACTCACCCTCCCGTTTACGGAAGAGGCGCATCGTCCGCCACTTCCTGACAGCCGTCTTAAGTTTCTTCATCAGCAAACAGTTCACAAAAGCACTTATCACTCTGTGACGCCATACTGAGCACATTTATTTTTTATATGTCTTGTTTTATACTCTGTTTTTGAACTGTCTTTGTCAATGTCAGTTAAATAATAGTTTTATTTTTTGAAGGTTTTCTTTTTAAATTTTAATGTAAGTATGAATTTACTTTCGAAATATTTCATGTTTTATGTTAGAATTTACTTCATATTTCTTTATTATTATTTTTTTTCTTTATTATAATATATTAGTAGTTATTTTTATTATTAGTAACTCAGTATTAATACTATACTATATATATATATAATAATTAAATGTGGCATTGGCGCAATTACTATTACTTATATAATTTACCCAAAACATTCATAAGAAACTTAACTGTGAAATCGGACTCACAGCCTGTTGGGTGTAAGCCTATGTACGGGATACATCGTGATACTAAAAACATATCTAGACGTACAAAATATTAATATAAACAGATATTTTTTTAGGGTTATCTTCTTTATACTTTATCCTTGACACGCCACTTCCGGTTAATGTATAATTTTGATGATAAAAGTTTGGACATAAAAATGTAATTTACGTACAACATTTCGCTATATTTGGCGCAGTTCTAATGTATACGAGATATGCTGTACATACCTAAAGACGTATTATAGTATTATTAGGTTAAAAACGTAATAAGGTTTATGTAAAACTACTATGCTAGCGTATAGATATTAAATTTATTTTTTTAATGGTGAACGCTAATATGTATAGATTTGTATAACTCTTCTATACTGAGTGACTGACTGACTAACTATAGAAAAAAATAGGCAGAGAAGAAAGCTGCTGTTTGCCGTGCCAGTGTAGGGGGCAATAAGAGAAGATTAAAAATAGAAAAAAGGGTTTTTAAATTTTCAGTCCATAAGAATGAATTTCAGTTGGTTTTTTCAATTCAATTTCATAGCTTGTACCCCTGCGCCAGGCGCAGGGGTACAAGCTATGGCTGTAAGCCGGCTGGTTGTGAGTTCGAACCTCACTCAAAGAAATAAATATTAATTTAAATGTATATTCCCATTTATTCGCTGGTGTTATGGCAAAGACCAGCGTTGAATTCCGCCACTCAACAAGCAATGCCTCCAGAATTCTGCAGAGAGTGGGGAACGGAGTGTCTTAACACTACGATCCCTCTGCCTACAGAGCTATGCGCGGTGTATAGCGTGAAGCTGATTTTAATTTTAACTACTAATATATTTTTATACTGCTATATTTACAAACCAATATACCATTGAACTTAGTTATTTTATTTATTATATAATACTCTCGCATTTCGGAAAAACGTTACGAAGGGAAGGATCTACATCGGGCAAGCGTAAACAACGACTTTCAACCTTGATTGCTTTTTGTAGAGTCAACGCTATGAAAAGTTTCGTTTGTAAATATTTTCATTTCTACGTCTATAAAATTACTCAGTTATTCTTTAATACTTGACTTTGTTTAGCTTTTATTATTTCTTATTTTTGTAATCTCTCTAGTCATAAGCATATTATTATTAGGTTAACTTTTATTAGGTTATCTGAAGCCAATATATATGTAGCGCTTGTTGTA
>JBAIZZ010000798.1:0-11961 GCA_037355905.1 Heliconius aoede | reverse complement strand
AAAAAAACGGTCAATTGTTTTCAAAGTTAGTTTGGAACCTTTCGCCAAAATATCACCCTGTCACCAACAAAACAGCAAAATATTTTTTTTGAAAAGATGCAAACGAGCGTTCGGGTCACTTGATGGTAACCGCCGCCGCCTGCCACCCCCTACAACACTAGAGGAGTTACAGGTGCTTTGCAAGCCTTAAGATAGACGCGCTTTTTGAAGGTACCCTTGTTATATCGACCTGGACACTGCCGTAGGTAGACAATTCCACAGTTCCGTGGCGGGTGGAAGAAAGTTCCTACAAATCCGCATAGTTGTGGATTGCCACGTATCCAGGTGGTGTGGATGATATTTAATCTTGTGACGTACTGTGCGGTTAGAAAGTTCGGCGGCAGGTAACAGGTCAAATAGTTCTTCAGAACACTCCCCATGATAAACGTAGAGAAGGCACAGCACGTATGATCCCCAGTTTCTTTATTATATATATTGCTTTTTGAGTGACGGACCTCAGAGCGAAGAAATGAAATATAAATTTCAACGAATGTTATATTTCATCGCTTGGGAATCGAACCCGTCACTTTGCGCCTCTGCACCACGACTAAACGGCTGGCCTCAGACAGGTAAAATGAGATAGATTATTGTTTTCTAATATAGAAGAAAACTTTATATAAATTATATTTAATTTGTATTAAAATTTGTTCATATGATAATTGTTTTCTTAACCTTCAAACTTAAAGTTGAAAAATTTTAGGAAAATATTATGTTCGTTATAATATAACACAAACGCTATTTCATTTGAATATAATTAAATTTGATAAATAGCCCAGTTTTCAATTATATGAATAAAAAGGCGCCTATATGCAATAATTGTAAGCTAGTATTACTAATTACTTATAGGTGTAATATCGAGAATACTTATCTAGATTAAAAGAACAATAGAACAATATGCTTAAATTATTTTTTGTTTACCTAGGTATTATAATTAAATATTCCTATTTTAAGAGCTATAGAACTTTTGATAAAACTTGGACTTTCTCCTTAAGATATACTGAATTTGAATAAAAAAAACATAACCTCAATATCACTTAATTTCCCTGGAATTTTGAGAACACACTTCTAAAATTTCAAAGCCTAACTGAATCATCAAACATCACAGACAAGGTTATTTTTTTAGCTTCACGCTGTATCCCGCATATAGCAGAGAAAGCCTGATGTTCAGAAACTACTTTCCGCCGCTTTTTTCGAGACATTGAGTTAAACTACGCAGGGCTTTTGCCTTGGTGCCAGAGCGAAGTAATGAAAATAATAAGAAATATTTATTTATTCTCCCAACTTGGGATCGAACCCACAACCGTCGCTATACAGTAACATTACTATGCCACAACAGCTTCACGTTAAATTTATTTTATATGAAGTTAGTTAGCTAAAAAATTATAAAAATTTCATGTTTTTCATTATAAACTAACAAAATCCCACTTAGAAACATTACTTATTCTACAAAAAATTTCAAATATTATAAACCTGAAAAGTATAATCATTTGAACATCCCATTTCAGGTGTTAGTGTGAATTTAAAACATGATTTTGTTGCATAGTTATTTATAATAGAATCTTAGGCATTTAGGCATTCTATAATAGAAACCTTAGGCATTTGAAAGCTATATGATAAATAAATTATAATAAAATGGTTTTGCTAGTAGATTTTTACAGAACATTCAGTAAATATAATTCTGCTACTACTAATCTAGCTATTAATTCAAGCAAAATATACCATGTTTATCTGTGTGAGTACTATAGCAAAAAAACTGTGTACAAATTATTTTACTCTTTTTTTAGATAATTTGAATTGAAATTATTTTTTTGATAACTAAAATGTTTGTCCATTTATAATTGCACACCTTTCAAAGTATAGATCAGATTTAAATAAATCTTTTTAGTGTAATCTAACAGGTTTACCATTATAACATTAGAATTTGAATGAAATTTTAGTTATTAGACTGATATGAAGTCTGGGCAGATAAGACTAATTCATTCTTGAAGACCAACACACCAGAGAAACAATGGTCCTGCTAATATATCAAAAATAAAAAATTGTTACTTTACTTGATAAGCAAGTTTTAAAACTAAATGGACCAAAAAATTAATGAAATTTGGTCCCACACAGGTCAGGATGGTTGCTTGGCTGTTAATACAATGTTTACTATTTCATCTCTATCTGAAGAAGTTAGTTATATTTAAATTATTTTCATTTCTCCATTCTGGTAAAAACATACAGCATTCACATTGACCATTCAAAATGCCACATTTTAAACATTTGACTGTCATTTTCCTGGATAATTTGAAATATATTAAATATATAGTTGGCCCTTCAAAAAGCTATGCCTCAAACAAGCCTGTGTGCCTGTCCTGGTGAAAAAATGTGAAACAGATGTTCAATTAAATATTTTTAAAACTGAATTTCAAATTTTATAAAAATCTGTGCTGATTTAAATTTAGTTTTATATTAACTTTCAGCACCTATTTCATCCCTTTAGGGTTGACATTTTTTAAAATCCCTTAGTGGACGTCCATAAAAGTATTATGAAAAGGCTAGTCTGTAATACAAATAAAAGATGAGATTCAACTTATAAATTTAATGTTTTTATATCTCATCCTGTATAACAGTAGTTTTCTCAGATACGTAAAGACCATCCAAGAACTTTCTGATATCCTTGTTTTTGACCGTTGTAGATTGTTGGATGAGAGCTGCTGAGCTGGAAACATCTTCAAGGGAGTTACCTTCAATAATGAGCTCATCCTTTTGCTTAACAGAGTTAGTAACTGTCACACCTGGTGCCATCTTAACTCTCCTGATGTATTTCTCTCCAAGGAAGTTACGGATTTCAATAAGTGTGTTTCCCTCAGTAGTGACACAATTGATAGGGAAATGGGCATATACAGCTCGCATTTTGTATTGGAATCCCTTAGTTACACCTTAAAATGACAATTTAGTTTAAATTTATCATACAAATATGAACACATGTAAGTAATAAAACAATACCTTTTATCAATGTGATTATTACATATTTGACAATAGTGCTAAAACTTTTATTAAAATTAATACGAAGAATAAATTCATGTCAAAAATTAACGATTGATAACCATGTATCAAGTACTTAAGTATATATGAAAAAAGTATAATAAAATCATAATAAATACCTTTGATCATATTTTCAACGTGTGAGCATACAGTTCTTACTGCAGCAAGTTCTTTCTTTGAACCAAACCATTTCTCCACTTTCAATAACCGAGGGTTCACCATGCGAATGTCTACAGCCAAGTGTTTGAAGTTCCTTTTCAACACTCCGCGAGGACCTTTCACTGTCACTAGTCGTGATTTCACATGAACAGTTAATCCCTCTGGGATTTTCACTTTTTGGTTAGCAACTATTTGCTTCATGTTGGGGCCTAAAAATATAAGATATAGATCAACATAACCTATCTAAACTTTGACATAGAGGTAATGTTTTTGTTAATGCAACTCCAAAATATGGATAAAAACTGTATTTCAATAACACAAACGTTCACCAAAAGTAGTACAATACAAAGTTTATAAGGGTTTAATTAAGATTCTTTTAGATTTATAAAATTTCTATCATCCACAGCTTACTTTCAGTGACACCTAAAGCCGGAAAAGATCGAAAGATGTTGCCATGTTCAAAGGTTTATTAACAGAAATCGATTTTAATCGATGTAAATAATCAACTAAGTAATTACACTATTAATTAATAAAAAAAATATTTTTAATAAATAAAGTTAAAAAATAAATGAACTTGTCACGTATCAATTCCTTCGAATTATTTCATTATTATTGAGCACAGTGAAGCAAAGCTCTTGCTGATCAAAAGTGTGTTTCGTAATACTATTCCTCCTAGACAGTTAAATCTAAAGCTCTAAAATTTTGCCGTAACGTTGTGGACGATACGGCGATCCCTGCGAAGTAGTTTGGTGGTAATACAAATTGTAGATTTTGAGTAAAAGTTTAAAATATCTCCCATAGAGTTATGCTGTGGAAAGTTTAGAAATTTACACGCACAGATTGAACTTTGACCCAGCGACAAAACAGAAAATTTCACGAAAATTTTAGAAAATTTTCCACAACATAGCTTTGCTCAGCTCTACCCGCCGTGCAGAGCATGTGGCGGATATTAATAGTTTATTATTTTATTTTTATATGCTTTTACATTGTTTATATATCTATATTACTTATTTAATGATAAACTGTAATTTCTTTTTTTAAATATAACATTAATCAAACGTAATTTTTTAAATATTATTATTTTTTCTCTTAAAAGATTGCTCATACATTGCATACTTCACTATACTATATTGCTTTTTTAAGAGAAATCATGTGTAGATACAACGGTGTTGTTTCTACACATGAACCAAATTAAATAATATATTTTTATTTGTTCACATAGATTAGAAGTAAAAAAATATGTAAATAATAAATAATCCCACTTCCAAGTTAATAAATCTATTAATCCTCAAAATTCCTTCGGTTTGCAAAATAGCTTAGCTAAAATGACATACATTGGGCTATAAGTGCCAGATTTAAAAAAAACGTCAGTATAAACTAAAGTATGTAAAATTAACGTTTAATTCAAAATATGTCTTTATGAGAAAAAAATCTGTAAGTAAAATATTATCTACTAAAATAAATTAATGGATTTTTTTCTAAAAAAATCTTTACTAAAACGCAATAATAACAATATTGACTGCTTACAAGCAACAAAAATATTAATAGTTTGTTTTGTCAAGTTACTAATTCGATTTACTGAAATGGTCAATAAATTTCGTGACTAATATTTAATGTTGTCTTGACTTATGAAACAAATTGATTTAAGCTAAAACGAAAGAAGTCTCCTTAGTAAATAGAAGTTAACTTAAGTGCAGTTGTAATTCTATATCTGATAGTAACTTAATTATTTTTTCCATCACTCGATTAGTTCGCTACACAGTAGCACTAATAATTTGATGATAGCTGCTGTCATGTGTCACAGTTTCAACATTCTGAAAATCTGAAGTTAGTTAAGGCATTTTTAATAAAAATTGTATTAGGTTAAAAATAAATATAATTTAAATATTATTATAATAGCAATATATCAAAAAATAGTTACTTGTCAGGATAAAAATGCTTTTGAGGAAAGCCATTAGCTCTGAAATTAGATGTTGTCAGAAAATTTTATTTCGAGGTAGTGTCCTGGTTTTCTAGGACTATATTTGTTAAAATATTGTGTTAAATATATAGATTTTAATTTAATATTAAAAACTTGATTATGTAAAAAGTGTATAAATTTATATATTATATAGTAATAAATTTTATAGACATTGAGATGTTTGGTCTTCTTCTTTTTTAACAATAATCTCTTTCTAGGACTATCTTCATGGGATATAGTTGCTGGCGTATGTGTAGAACGACTGCCGGTTGTCTCTCCACCCCTTGATGATGTTCAAAAAAGAGTAAAAGATTTACTTTGGACAACAGAGATTGAAAAAAGTCTAAAATCTGATCATGAGATCAGACAAGAAAATGACAAGTTGGTCAACCTATATTACAATAATTTTATAGCGATTTTAGATATTCAAAATTATATTAAAATTACATATTTATATTATAACATTTTAATTATATTATTGCTAACCTTTATAGTATTGTATACATATGCAGTAACAATTATTTAAATTCTTGTAGAGTACAGGCTGAGCTGCTTAAAAATGAATCTATTGATGTGGACATAGATGCTGTAAGTAAAATAACAGCTCAAGATTTTGAAGATTCTGCAACAGAGGAATTAAATCAATATAAATTTGCCAATATTATAACAGGTATTCATTAAACTTTATTTATCATAATTTAAATATTATGTGAATAATGCATTCCTTTATATTTTTTATTGTAATACAAAATATAAAGTAAAGGATTATGTAATGGTCCATTATTATAAATATTTTAACAAATACAAATATAAAATAAATACCATAAATGTATTATAGTATCTTCTTCTCTAATGTCAGTATTAATTGTTTTGTGGAAAATTGTTTTTGTAAAATAATTTCACTTGACAATTTCCTTTATGCCTTATAAGCAGAGTAGGCAGGGAAGGGCTACAATCAAGACACTGTTCTGAATCTTTTGCCTCTTTGTGTCCGAAGACATGTGATGCATTGAGCTAAAGTTATTCAATCTTTAGATTACACCTACAACTGTCATATTTGTAGTCAGGCACTGTCCCATTGCACTGCAAGTATATAAATATATATTAAGGAATTTTCATTCATATTACATAATCAAATAAGAAAATATAAAAGAAATTAAAAATAGAATAAGTTTACAAGTTTATAAGTTGTATTATAAAGCAAAACTTTTATTATTACAGAAGCTGATAAAAAAAACGACATAAGCACTAGTGAAAGATGTCTTCAGAGACATCTTGTTCTTGTAACTCAAGTAAAATTAGGACAAGACTTTAAAAATATTTTGCCACAGGGTGTTTGGAAAGAAGGGGAAACTTTACGACAGGTAAGATACAATTCCAGCAGTTAATTTTTAATCAAGTAGCATGAACAGAGAAACATAGCAAGCAATGAATATTGAATAGATTGTGCAAAGAGGTTTTCTCAAAAAAAAACCCAGACCAAAGGCTTTATAATGGACCTGTATGAGAACAGTACACAGAAAGTTTGTTGAGTTTCAATATCAGGTGGGATATTTTGCTATTACCTAAAGTGTGTAGTATCAGGTAGAACTTACAGAATACCGATTAAGTTTAGAGTGAAATTATCTGCAGTACAAATACAATGAGAAGTGAAGTCTCTCTACAGTTTACTAAAAGATCTCAGCCTACATAGAACAAAATGTGGTAGTGGAGTGTGTGTTAATGTACTTTTAAAGCAATCTTAAATCTATAGTTGTCACAATTTCTGGGCATAGTTCTGAGCTCCATATCCTGCAACAATACCCTCACCATGAATCTCAGAACTGCTAGTATTTTTTTCTCTTAAATAATTATGTTCATTGCTGTAAACATATATTTTTAATCTAATGATGAATTAATTTACTTCCACACTTGATGACGTTCTCTTTCATAAATATTATCCCTAGTTAAAAAAAATATAATAATAACAAGACTTATTCTTTTTCAGACTGCAGAAAGAATACTTTTAGAACAATGTGGATCTGAGCTGCAAGTAAATTTCTTATCAAATGCACCTTGTGGCTTCTACAAATATAAATATCCTTCAGAAGTTAATGGCAAAATAGGAGCAAAAGTGAGTTTCACTACTTTTAT
The DNA here is from genome assembly GCA_037355905.1 of Heliconius aoede. Lineage (NCBI taxonomy): Eukaryota > Metazoa > Arthropoda > Insecta > Lepidoptera > Nymphalidae > Heliconius > Heliconius aoede. The sequence goes on along the minus strand of JBAIZZ010000798.1, from coordinate 4,643 downwards.
TACAACTCATTTAAGTAATATTGTTTCTTTATTATTTTTATTATATTACTTCATGGCGTGTCTCACATATAGCAGGTTCGGCTGAGGGAACCTATTAAGATACTGCATGTTATGAAAATTTACCATAATTAGACTTATACTCGAGGTTGTAATGGCACAGTAGAACAATGTCTGAATGTATGGATTACAATGTTATAGTAGTGGATTCGATCCCCACTAGGAAGAGCAAATTATTTACTCCTCTAGTGAAGTGTGGCATTGAGGTCAGTAAGTTGAATGTCTGGAAGCTCAAAGGTCTGTTCTGCATTTATTATGCAGCTGGAAAACGAATGTTAAATGCTTGCCAACATTAAATTTTGTTATATATAATGGGGTTTTTTGCATGTTGGAATAGAAGTCACAAGCTTCATTAGAAGGCAGTATAGAAAGTGACTCCATAAGAAAGATTAAATACCTATAAAAGAACCAAAAATGGTTCTTTATATGGTTGGATGGATAGTTCTTGAATAAAAATTACATAGACTAAACATTTCCACAACATAAAGAGACTGCAAACATAAAGTGATTTAATTATCTAATATAATTAACATTTAAATAAGAGTAGATTTAGGTTGCTGCTTTAACTGTTAATAAATATTTATTGTACGTAAATTTTATATACTTTAGTAAGTATAATCATTAGAGGCCGTCGTAGCGCAGTGGCACAAGGGTGCCGCCCGCAAACGCGACGGTTGGGGGTTTGATTCCCACTCGAGGAAGTGAAATATTTCTTTACGTTTATATTTCCATTTTTCTTCGCTCTGGTGTCGAGGCAAAGCGCGGCGTTGAGTTCTGCCACTCAACACGCAATGCGTCCAGAATTTCGGCAGAAAGTGGGGAACGGAGTGTCTTAACACCGAGGTTCCCTCGGCCTACACTGCTGTGTGCGGGATACAGCGTGAAGCTGAAAAAAAGAAAAGTATAATCATTATTTTTTTGTGTTTTTTGCAGGTTTTCTTCTATTACTCTAACTACAAGTCTGGTGAAATAGACACGAAATGCAAACCAACATGGTTGACAAGAACTGAATTAACAAAACTGTTACCTGAAAAATATAACAAGTCGATCAAGAGCTTTCTAATAGAAGAAACATTTTAAATCATATTCATAAAAAGTAGTATTTCAATAATATAATAAAAATAGTTGAATATATATATATTTACATATACATACATATTTTATTTTTGCATAACTCATTAAGACCACGCACGGCCAGAATTACGCAACTTAGAACGCTGAAACATATCTCTTGGGGAATGTATTGGCGGAATAAGGCCCGTTTTTGTAAACCGCTCTCAGATCGATCTTGGAAGCAACTGAGGTGCCGTTTTCATACATACATGGTTATTTATGCCATTCATAAATAATAATACGCAGAGTACAGTGCGGTTGACCAGCGGTGGCCGGCCTGAAGTTAGTAGTCGAGTCGGTTGCGCATGTTTAACTGATGATTTATTTTTACTCTTCTTCTCGAGTGTAAAATGTTGAGAAAATTTAACTTTAAGGCGGTCACGAGACATCTGTGAAAACAATTAATTCTAGCGATTGGAAATCGAATCCACAAACCTCGTTCTGTGCGGCTGCCCCACGACGGTCTTCATAAAAATAAAATAATATTTAAAACGATGTAAAAGAAGTAATTTGTAACTTGATCTATTTCATAGGTGATATCATGTCGCTTGCCGTGGTATGCAAATAGAGGGCGCTGTTTAAGTTCCACATAGCGAACTTCCCAGCAATTACAACTTATTATTAAATATTTTCTTATTGAATTTGATCAGTCATCAATGTCAACGTTAAACGTGCCATTGCATTTGGAGAATAATATTATTTTTTTCTACTTTTTAAAGTGCTTATGTTTGTTATAATTTATTTGGACCCCCACTTTTCCATCATCATGACAATGATGACTCATTTTGGAACACAATTTAAAATTACACAATTTAGTTAAGTTTCGTAAAACAACTAGAGAATACGTAATAACTTCCTTTCGAAATATTGACTATTCTATTTGGGGGTGAAGTAGCTACAGTAAAGCGCAGAGTAAAAGCTCGACTCGACGCAGTGTAATCAAATAACTAAAATAGTGATTTACAGACACGCGTATGCACATAGAGTATTCAACATTACTTATATAACTTAGTGTACTTGTAGCACTTATATAACAAGTGCACACCCCATAGTTGGTGTCCGCGTTCATAAATGAAAAACTCCATGTATTAAAAATTGTCCAACAACACTGGTAAAATAAGGGTAGCGTTGCGATACTTGTAGTTAAACTATTTTATTATTTTCCATAGAAAATAATAATTCAAACAATTCGAGTCATTAAAAACATTAATTATCCATTATATTACCGCTATGTCGGTCGAATTTTTTACTATAATTTACTGTAATATTTCGCTAGCAATAGTGAAAACATTTTCAACTGACTCTGCTTATAAGATTGTGGTCCTTATCTGTATCATCTATATGATAAATTTAAAGAAGTATGTAACAAAATGTATCTTACGAAAACCAATATCGTCCATACCACTGATTTTGGATATAATAAAATAAATAATAATGATTAAATTCATATAATTCTAAGTAATATTTGTATGTACATATGTTAATTTGACTAACAGATAGTTGACTAATAGAAAATTACAAAACACTTTGCACACTGCTCCTAAGCCGCAGGTCATAATAGGATTCCATTTTCAGATGATGCAAAAAAGCACAACGAAGGTAGTGCCACCCAACGCGCATTCTTCGTTAACCTTAGCATTTTGTATGAAATTATAAAAAAGAAACTTAATAATCTTTAATATATATATACTTACATTCTAGTTATGTAATTAATTATTGGATAGAACTACTTCTAGATGACAAGTGTTCACACCCCTTCATCACGAATCCAAAATGGAGACAAACATTTGAAATGTTTTCTTTTAAAATGTCCACATATCGAGAATAAAATCGTAACAATTGGTGCTGGGGTGTTATTTAATAAATTAATAGAAATAAAAACTTGCATTCAATTTAACATTTAATTAACATAAAAGTTACATTTTTGTTGGTTGCATATGTTGTTACGATCAAAAATAAAGATATTTATGAAATTAATTTCCTTTGAATACATATTAAGAAATGCCCGTAACAATAACAGTAAATTGAAAATTGTTATTATTCGAAAGTTATTCTACAGCGGCCAGCACTTGGCACTCTCCACGTTTACTGTGAAACAGTGTTTAACGCGAATCTCGTGGCGAGCGCTTCATGGGAATGCTTCGAAATAGAAAATTATTTAAACAATAATCGTGATTTATGGGTAAACATATTTAGGTGCCCGTTTCCGATGTTTCCAGGGATCGAATGTTATAATCAAAACCAATTTCAACCTTATAACAGACGATATAACGTTGATGACTTTATCATCTCCATGTTATATTTACGCAGATTAGAATACAAAAATGCTTTTGAAGTTTGAGTTAATCGCGGTGTGAACGATACTTTAATTAGCCGCGTGTAAATGGGTCAGGATGAAGCGTGTTGGCTGCACTCCTCAAGGCTCGCAGCAGTCTGTTTGTGTTCGTTTACAAACATTGCGCTGTACTGTTTTTTGTTTCGCATGCTGTAAATTTGAATGCTTTTCAAAGGAGACTGTAAATAAACATTAAAGTGTACTTTACTTTAATAAATTTCCTTTCATCTGGCCTGTTGTAAAATAAGAAAATAATTGTAATCATATTAGAAAATTATATTTTTGACTAAATTTAATGACGGTAATTTTTTATTTACATAAATGTGTTATAAATGATACTGTTTATCTGTCTGTGAACCTTGTAGACCAATATTTACCATTAAACCTGAAGAAGTAATTTGTAGACAGTAACTAAGTAAATTGAATTAAATCGACCTACAAAAGGGAAGCTATTTCCACATTCGTCAGGCGGCTACCCGCTGGGGTCGCCACCCGCAGCTCTGGACTAACATAATTGATAAAATTCTTACACTAAGCAATAATTATTTCTTCTCTGCATTCCTTTATTTTGTGGAAGGATTATTGATATGTATCAGTTGAAAGAGCATGTCATTAGTGTATGTAGTCTTATTAGTAATGAAAGAATATATATACATTGACGCCCCCATGTGCGAAACGTGCGAGTGTAAACGTGACAGCTAAGGGTTCGATTTTCACTCGTGGGATTTTAATATTTTCATTTCCTGCCTCTAATAACGAGGCAAAGTCCAGCGAAGTGCCACTCGATACCCTCTCTCAAATATTCGACGGCAAGTGGGAAACGAAGTATCTTAATACTAGGTTCCCAGATCTGCTTTAAAAGAAACATGTAATTTACTTTCTAAAAATTAAATTTAGTAAATTTTATTTTGTGTCTGTATAATTTATATATAATTTGTTTATACATATGTATAGTACGGTCATCATGTCGTGGCGGCCTTGAAATTAGGCTTGCTGAACTTTTACCTATTGTTTGCCCGAAAGGAAAATAATAAAAAGTAAGAAAAATCCTAAAATCGAATTTGCGCAGTCATCTACATCTACCAAGCAGGGACGGCCACGACTCGTTGATCACACTGTTACTTCACATTTAATTCAC
>JBAIZZ010000797.1:0-12003 GCA_037355905.1 Heliconius aoede | reverse complement strand
ATGTACATAATGTTATTTGGGAACCAAATTTCTCTGCTGACCTAGTGTCCACAAATCTCGAATTCAGGCAGAATGCGAGTAATGGAGTGTTGTGGCACTATATTCTCTCTGTCTTTCCTATCGTATGGAGTATTTAAAGCCCAAAATTGTAAATATAATTAACAGCCTCCAAAAAAAATTGCATTAGTATTCTTAATGAAAAACTGTTTTTTTTGCTTAATTAATTAAAGGACTCAGGGAAAGCCGCAAGCGTCATTAAGGTTGAACGTGTTAATGCGTCCTAAAATAACTTACAGGTTTTACTTGACAACATTTTGCTTTTTCTCCGTCTTTCTACGGTCTGCCATTGATTTTTTATTATGTAATATTTAAAAAGAAAGTTCTATTGGCATATTTTCATGATGATTTTCTTAAAATACAATTTAGAATGGACAAAAAAGGTTCTTAGACATTTATTTCACGATGTATTACAATGTTATTTTTAATTTTAAGATTTTATTATTAATACAAAAAACTAATTTTTAATTTCATTTTGTTCATCAAAATGATGAAAATATTACAATAAAACATAATAGTGCGACTGCAAAGAAAGTGGGAAACGGATTATCATAAAACTAGGTTTCCGGGTTCTCCCTCGTTCTCGTTCTCAAATGTTTATAAAAAAATATTCTGTTTAAAAAATATATATATTTTTTTTATCTAATACAAATAAACATATAATAAATCGAAGTCACATCATTTCGTATGACGTATATAGTTCTCAATAGTCCATTCTTTATATATTTTTATAACGAATGGATAGATTAAAAATAACCGAATCAAGAAAAAAAACGTATTTTTTAGCTTCTTTCCACCTCCTTTTTTCCAAATACATATAAAAACAAAAAATATAAATAGCTTTCGTACAATAGAATAATATAATATGTCACTGATATAATTAATATAATATCAAATGCTATCATTATATTTCAAAATATTTGACTTCTGGTGCTGGCCTCCACAGACTGTAATAGCCTGTAACCTTTAGAAACCTCTGTATCTATAGGTACTTAGTATAAGATATATTTAAGAGGATACAGAGGTCGGTTCCAGAATATTTTTTTAGGGTGTAGAATAATTTAGGAGCTTAAGAAAGCTCAGCGAAAAGTTTATTTTTGCGATATAAGTTGTTTAAGGCTTGTTATACAATTTTATTGGGTTTTTTTTGGTTTTCATTGAATTTCATCTGTTTTGAATTATAAATAGATGGTCCCCAGTTAATGTATCGAAAATGAATATTCAAAAAATGTTTTTCTGGCTCTTTTAAACTATTAAGAAGTGTACTTTTAATATTTTTTGAACTAAATAGTGATAATTAATTCGCCCTAATGGGGATCGAACCTACACCCGTCGCGTTACAGTCACACCCTTGTGCCGCTGAGACACTACGACGCAAATAAGTAAAATATAAATCACGTTACGATTTTTTTTAAGTGTAATAATAACATTCATATTATAAATTAAGTGAAATTTTGGAAAATATAAAACAGAAAATGGAAAAAAAAAATGCATATTTCAATTTTATTTCTGCGTAAAGTATTGATGCACCGGCACACACAGTTGCTATTTCGAGATTTTAATTGAATAAGAGCACGTCAGCGTGTACTCGACGTGCGGTTGTCATTTGCAAACTGTGTGAAAACTCAATCAAAACACGCTCTCAAAATCTACTGCGAATTGAAGAATGTGATGAAAAGACTCTATAGAAAGATATTTTACTGCATGCGATATACTGTTTGATTTTTATTTCGGGAAATAAATTATTGAGTAATTCAAAACATTTGGATGATTTTATGATATATGTATGTTCTAATGCTGGAATTATATAACATTTGAATGTAATGAACTATTTAGATTGTTCTAAGTTTCATAAGCGATGTAGGTTTGTCCATAAATTTCTCGGAAATTAAGTTAATTATTTTTTCAACTTCACGCTGTATCCCGCATATAACAGGGTACGCAGAGGGTACCCTGGTCCGTTCCCTACTTTCCAGCGATTTCTCGATACATTGCGTGTTGAATGACGGAATTTAACGCCTCGATTTTGTCTTGTCACTATATATATATAAATAATTATAAAGGCGAGCTTGGCCAGGCCAGCTTTCGTGTAATATAAGATTTAATAATAACAAAAACAACTACTTTCTCTTCATGAATAATATTTTATGCTTTCAACCCTCTTTATGAGGCTGAATGGTAAACATTTATATTGATGATCGCGAGACTACGCGTGACACGTGAAACAGAGAGCCAGTGAGATTTAATATTTATTAGAATTATCCCGCTACTGTGTTAGAAATATGATATAATTTTTAAAGTTTTCGCTGAGAATGAAGTTGAGGCCAGTAGTAGCGCAGGCACAAGCGTAAACACGACAGGTTACAGATTCCATTTCCGCTCGAGGAAATGAAGTATCGAATATTTTTCATTTCCTCAGTTTGGTAACGAGCTAAAACGAAGCGATGGAGTTCCACCACTGAATCTATCTGTCACATAACAGGGGTAGGCAGAGGCAATGTAATGTTAATACACTCCGTTCTCCACTTTCCGCCGAATTCTGGAGGCGTTGCGTGTTGAGTGGCGGAACTCAACGTCACCAGAGTGAAATGAAAATATTAAATGTTCATATTTTCGAGTGGTAATCGAATACCCAACCATCCCCGATTACAGTCACACACTTGTACCTGTGCGCCACGGCTGACCTCAAATAAGTTATAATATATAATTCTATGTTTACCTATAACCGAATAACGAACTTTTATAGCGAGCTTTTCTTGAAGCGCCATATTTTCAAAATTGTTATCTAACATCCAAGAAGCTGAAACGCCTCACCGAACTTCAATTAACCTTAAATTAATTAGTGCAGATTCAAAGGCGAGTTTCGCAACGTTACAGAAATTACTTTACAAAATGAAAGAAGTTATTTCTTGAGAACCTAGATGCGAGATTAATTCGAAATAACTCTATAACAGCTGCTTTTGTACACCTTTCTCTAGGAAAAGGTGTGTGTTTTTTATGGACTTATTTTTAGGGTTCCGTACCTCAAAAGGATAACGTCTGTTGAGAAAATTTATCTGGAGATGGCGTGGATATGTCAATCTGAAATTGATATCAAATATTCAGGTCTACGGTCTTTTGGAGGGTAGAAATATCAAGCCTCTTAGTCAATGCATGTATCATTTGTACACCAATCAATATCCATTTTTTTTTTTGTTTTTTTAGCTTCACGCTGTATCCCGCACACGGTAGGGTAGACAGAGGAAACATCAGTGTTAAGACACCCCGTTCCCCACTTTCTGCCTAATTCTGGAGGCATTGCGTGTTGAGTGGCAGAACTCAACGCCGCGCTTTGCCTCGACACCAGAGCGAAATATAAACGTAAAGATATATTTCACTTCCTCGAGTGGGACTCGAACCCACGTTAAGTTTTTTAACATATTTTGAGACGTCGTGTACTGGATAACGGAGCTCAACGTCGCCCTCGGCTTGGTAAAATAATTTAATAAGAAAAAAAATGAGCAAAATAGTAACTTAACAAACATGGTTTAAACGTATGCAGACAGCCACTTTAAATAGAGACGTCAGTCAGTACTGTCAGTGAAATTAATAACTATGATAAACTAAGCTGTATTGCGGTACGTACTCTAATCCTCATTAAATGGACGCGTGGAACAATACAGTTTACGCATAATATCTTACAAACAATCGATAAATTAATATATACATGAGTACGTCACTACAGTATCGTATGTAGGCCAATATTGATATAAAGGATTATGCTATATTTGTATTTTAAATATACATAAACATTTACTTACATAAGGCCAGATGCGTGTAACTGCGAACGCGGCAGGTTTGTGGGTTCGATTTTCACCTGAGCAAATGAAATGTCTGTGGTAGACATTCATCTTGGCTCTGAGACCAAGCGCGTTGGTGAGAGCAATGCCTCCAGAACTTGTAGACAAGTGGGGAGAGTCTTAACAATAGACTTTCTCTCTCTTTCACGCTATATGCGGGATACAGCGTGAAGTGGAATAAAAAATTTTCAAGATAAATTTAATTTCCATGCGTACAAGGTAAAAGCTCAAAGTAATATTTCACGGGTTTCAGAATATAATTAGCTGTGGTTGTGTGTTTAGTCTTTTCATTCTTAATACATTTTAAAGTAGCGGTTTCCCATGACTTCGCTTTGTTGAATACATGAGAGGAAGCTTCTCTCTTCTCTCTCTGTAAGCACGACGGTTATAAGTTCGATCCCAATTTGATAATTTGTATCATTTTTTTAAAATAGTTTTTTTTTAATTGTGTAGTGTTAAGTAGTGTCCACATACACTACGTTCCGTCTGCTTTCCCGGATATAAGCGCGGCAAAGCTACATATAGCAGAAAATCAAATTAAACAACGCTTTTTTTTATACTAAAAGTTTTAAATTCCCATCCAAAAGCACTTCCCCGCAGAACAAATATTCATCATAAATGAATATTTACATTTAACACACACCAATTAATGGTTTGTGCAAAATGTATTCACAGAGATATCTCGGCGTTTCGAAGGCATTTAATTAAAGCTATGACAGATGTGTTTCATCTCAATCTCGCTGCTAAGACAGATAGATAAATAGATAGATAGATAGATAAATTGCTTTGTTAACAAAATATTGTTTTGTGTGTATAATATTCATTAAGAGACTATTGAGTACTGGTGGATTTGTAATAGTATTTGGTTTAGTTTATAAATATATTTTTTAAATAAAATAATAGAAAGTATATTTAAAGTTATTGTGGTACTGCTGCACAGCACCTGACTACAAGTGGTCGTGGGTTTGATTCCCACTCAACACGGCACGGCATCGTTTCGTTCCTTCTGCTTAACTCTACGTTTTACCTTGTCACCAGAGCGAGTTTGAAAATTGGACAAAAATTGAGGAAAATCAAAATGAAAAGGAGTATCTTAAAAATAAGTTTTCTCTGCCTACCATACTATTGAAAGGGTACAAATTAAACTTGATGGTTAAGATAGGCTTTGGGGGCCTTGAATAACTTTTGACTTTTTGACTCCCGATTGACACGATTTCACTGCTTTTGTAGAATTTCTCACCTAAATCTATCCTCTTGTACACGAGTTCGCTAACAATATATTAATTCATTGTCTTTATACAAACAATGTATGTCAGTCAAGAGATGACCTAAGGAAGGAGAGCACCTCCGCTCCTGCGTGACACTCGTGACACTCGTCGCCCGTGGCAACTGAATTTATGCCTTGAGAACCTGTCTCAAATACATAGTGGATTTACTAAAGGCTTTGATATTGCGTTCAAACTAGACCAGCTTACTCTAATGTTTTAATATTTGACAAAGATCCTTCATCTGATCTGAACTTGGTATACATTGCATAGAATATGACGTGACTCCCGTAGGATTGACATTTGTGAATATTATTAATTTTCATAAAAAATGAATGGTAAACAGAGATCAGTCGTGGCGACTGTAAACTTAATAGGTTTGTGGGTTCAATTCTCAAGAAATTTAAATATTTTATACTTTAATTTCCTCGGTCTAGTAGCGAATTTGTATATTACTTAATAAAATATCTTAACTGTACTTGTTGTTGTTTTTTTCTTACTCAGAGTAAAGCGAATACCGTTCTTTTCTAATTTTCAAGCCACCAGCCAGTACATTTGATGAGAAACTTTGAATGTACACATGAAAATTATTATAAATATGCAGAAATCCTTATGGTACAGTGGCTATTTAGATATTTCGTTAAGACAATGTAAGAGAGCAGTTACGTATTATTTGCTTCTAAAATTCAAATATTTTATAAAGAGTATTTACGTCGCTTAAGCGGAATTTTTAAATTTCATATTGCAAGAAACTATCGCTGTATTTTATTCCACATATTATACGGTGTAAGCTTACGTGTTCAAAGTGAATGGCAGGTTTTAAGGGCCATTAGTCAAACCGAGGCAGTTATAGCGCAGCTTATGGCGCCCTTACAGCGTGCGAGGGTATTTTACACTTCTATAACGAAATACACCTTGGCAAAATGGCAAAAACTTTTTTTTGTATAATATAGATAGGTATATATATATATATATATATATATAATATTCTAATTTTTTTATTTTTTTTTTGTAATATTCTAATTTTAATTAACTCTCTGTGTATAATATAGATAGGTATATATAATATTCTGTTACTGTGTGACTAGCAGACAATAGAATATTTGACTTGTATTTTCCCCACGTGCAACCCAAATATCGAGACATTACGTGTCACTGTACTCAACGCTACATATTGTATTCTTACCAGAGCGAGGAAATAGAAGAATAATTTGCCTGACTGGGAATCAAATCCACAAACGCTGCGTTTACAATCAGTTGCTGTTTTAGTATGCGAATTGTGGATTCGATACCCATTCGAGGGAATGGAGAATTATTCATTAATGTTTTCATGTTCTGGTACCACAGAATAGCGTGTCGTTGAGTTCCGCTTCTCAATAAAATGCCTCGAAATTTTTGACAGAAAGAGGGTAACGGAGTGTCTTAACACTAACATTCCTTTGTCTTACTTGCTATATGCGGTATACAGCGTGAAGCTGTATATAATGTTAGAGAAATGAAAAGAAAATTAAGCACACACGAAGTCACAGGCAGAAGTTAGTACAGGAATTATAGAACTGCCGCAGAACTACGTCATTCCCCTCACGATTTTAGAATCCATTATACGGAACGGCTATTGTGCAGAACTTCTATAGATAGCGTTCAAATTAATACTATTATGTTCTATGCGACTACAGGGGCCAGTTGTGGCGCAGAGGTGCAAGCGTGGGACAGCGCGACAGGTTGTGGGTTCAATTCCCATTTGAGGATATCAAATATTCATTATTTTCATTTCTTGGCTACGGTCAGGAGGCGAAGCGTGTTGTTGACTTTCGCTACTAAACACTCAATGCTTCCAGAATACGGGGAAAAGTGGGGAACGTAAATGACTTATTGAGAATGGAGTGTCATATCACTAGATCTTTCTGCCTACTCCGCTATGTGTGGAATACAGGGTGGAGCTGAAAAATAAATTAAACAGAATTGTGGCTGACATGGCGCAGTGGACAACGTTACACAGTTAAAAGTTCAATTCCTTGTCAATAGAATGAGTTGTTTCCATTTCGTTGCTCTGGTAACAACAAAAATTGAAGTTCAACGCAATAAAGAAAATAAAAAAGAAAAATAATAATATGTAATAATTGTATTTTTGCTTGTTCCAGTACTGGACTGCGTAGTCTCCGGTTGGGACGAGTGGTCCGAATGTGATACAGCATGCGGCTCAGGTAGCATGGTTCGAAGCCGGCGTATAGTACAAGCACCGGCACATGGCGGCCGTCATTGCCCATCACTAGTTCAACGTAGAGCCTGCCAAGCCCACCATGGCTGCAATTCTGATAGTGACGTGCCTTTGCGAGGTGAATTTATACAATTATTTTATGTAAAAAATAACAAATTATTAATAATTTTTGTCGATTGTGAATAAGAAAACGCAAATTTTAAATCCGTTCTCCACTTTCTGCCGAACTTTGGAGGCATTGCGTGTTGAGTGGCAGAACTCAACGCCGCGCTTTGCCTCGACACCAGAGCGAAGAAATGGAAATACAAACGTAAATAAATATTTCACTTCGTCGAGTGGGGATCGAACCCACAACTGTCGCGTCACAGTCACACTCTTGTGCCGTTGCGCCACGACGGCCTCAGTTTTAATTAAACAAAGTAATCTGATTTGTATATACCTATATTAAAAATTTTTTTTTTGGAGATTTGAAATTAAACTAATTTGTTTATGTTTTAAAACAACATACCAAATGGGACGAAGATTATGTTAAATACTTAAAAGAAATTTTAAAAATAACTATGTACATTAATTCAAGTTTTTATGTATATTAAAAAAAATGTATTTAACAGAGGAATCTGCTATGATTCTGCCGGGCGGTTTATCTGTCAGCCGTCATCCCAATGAAACGGTGGACATTAGGAAGAATCTGCGCCTGCGCAACCCTGACGATCCTGAGTCCAATTCTCATAGAGAGTAAGTACGACTATCGATAACCACAAAAATTGTTAGCTTCACGCTGAACCCCGCATTTAACAGAGCGGGCAGCAGGAACTTAATGTTAAAACACACTATTACCTATTTCTCGCTCATTTTAGAGATATTGCGTGATGAGTGGTGGAACTCAATGTCGTGATAATTTTACAAAATTTTATTATTTACAAAATAATAATCAGCTTCACGCTGTATCCCGCACACAACAGGGTAGGCAGAAGGAACCTGGTGTTAGGGCACTTCGTTTCCCACTTTCCGCCGAATCCTGGAGGCATTGCATGTTGAGTGGCGGCACTCAACGTCCCCCTTTGCTTCGAATACAGAATATTAATATATAAATGTAAATAAATATTTCATTTCCGCGAGTGGGGAACGAACCCACAACCGTCGCGTTATAATCACAACCATTGTGCCGTTGCGCTACGACGGATAGAGTTAATTGTATGAATAGAAAAAAAGTAAAGTTTAATTATTGCAGGTACTGCGTTCAATTCGAGGTAGTCAAAGTGTCAAAGGCTTGTCACACCGACTCGGACTACAAAGCTCTGCGTGAAGGTAATTTTAATTTCACGGTACACGCGGTACCGGCACCGGACCTTACACGGATTACCATTTATTTTTTCGTAGTTGTATCTTTTCGTTTAATATTTTTGGGATTAAAAGTGACTTGAGATTGAGAATCATTATTTTATTATTAATAAATAATAAATAAATAGTAATTGTATGACTATGGTAAAGTAAAATCTTAATGTTTTTTTTTTCGCTTAGGTAACACGATCTGCGTGATGTGTGAAACAGCAGCACTGCGCCGCGATCTCAACTGGCGGTGTGGGGGACACGGCGTGGCGGGTCACGCCACTCGCTTCTACGCTCTAGTAGCCCCACATTGCCACGGAAAATGGATTCGAGCCGAGGAAAACCCAGATAGAAGGAGTGACTGCTGCTCTAACCCAGACTTCATTTTTGTATAAGCTACGAGTATGTTGTGAAGATAAAAATAAACGGATTATTTTTAACATTTATAAAGTGTTATTCCACACTTAGGAATCAATAAGAAACTAATTGAAAACGTATAAAAATTTGAATGTAGCAGTATCCACGTCCCGCGCTTCTTGGAAACTGTTCAAATCCCTTTAATTAATTTTTTCATATATTTTATAATTCTATAATAACGAATTAATAAATAAGTTCTTCCCAGTGATTGATATAAGTACACGCTCATATAGTGTATATGATTTTTGTATACAGTGGGATACAATTATCCGCACAAATTGATGAAACGCACTGTTTTTTTGTATGATTTTTTTAAATCTAAGATCATGGTCGTTATGTATATTTATATATACATATATCAAACTGGAAGACTTATTATTGCCCTTTTTTTCATTTAATAAATAGAGTGGAACAAAATTACGCACACACACACTGTGCCACTGCGCAGCATTTACCTTAATGTATATTTCTTTTAACTTCACCCGACATCCTGCACATAAGCAGAACGAGCCTGGGAACCTAGTGTTAAGACACTCCATTCCCATTCAGACACCACCGTTTCTAACTTTCCCACGAATATCCGAGGGCACAGAGTGTTGAGTGTCGCGCCGCTCTTTATTATTCGTTGTTGTGGGTTCGATGCCCACGATATAAACAAATTAGGAGAAAAATTGTCAAAGCGCCTTGTTCTGGCAGAACAAAAATATGGAAATATTAAAATTTTCATTCTTTATTTTCATTCCGCGGCCGCCTATATATAACATATCCACAGCAGATCACAGTACAGTACGTAAATAATAGTTAATTAATTAATTGCTTAAACAAACACAACATAATTGATTAACTCAATGACTTCGTTATTATGTAAACCGGGAAAGATAATTACAATGAAAATGTATGGTGTAGATTAGATTATGGATACAGGTTCGAATCTCAGTTAGATCAAATTATAAGTTTTCGTATTATAGTCAGTCGTGGTGCAGAGGCACAAAGGGTGACTCTAAACGCGACTGGTTGTGGGCCCGATACTCACTCGAGGAAGTGAAATATTTAGTTAAATTTATATTTTCGCATATTCGCTCTGGTGTCTGGTGGGGAACGGAGTGTCTTAACACTAGGTTCCTATCCTGCTGTGTGCGGGATACAGCGTGAAGCTGATTTAATTTGATTTATTGTTATTTATTATATGGATGTAGTTTTTATATATTCCCTAAAATAGTCAAATATTAAAATATTGCTTAAAGCTTGCAAATCTGGATTTGCAAGCTTTAAGCAATATTTATTCCATTCCGGATTTGAATCGCCCCTTGCCTTAAACATTTACAGACAGAAATGTAAAACATTTTTATTTAAAACAAAATATAACAAATAACTATATATATATAAACGGGGTCCATTGTCAAAATTAAAAGTTTTGTTAAAGTGAAATAAAAAAGTAGGTCGCTTTTTTAAAGTAATACTGTTGGTGTTTTAATTATTTTACTGAAGTAACTAGTTGTATGGAACAAATATTACCGTTTTAATTTTGGGGAGTCTGAAAATAATGTATATATATATACAAAAGTGTAAGGATTACAAACGTTGTTGTGGGTTCGATGCTCACGTTAGGAACAAATTAAAACAAAGCGCGGCATTAACTTCTACTCCGTAGCATATCTTGAGATAGAGCAGAAAATGATGGACGGAGTATCTCAACACTCAGTTCATTCTACATAGCCTGATGTGGGAAAAGGTCAAAGTCAATATTACCTTAGTTATTTTACCTGTAATATTTACTTCAGAACATTATTGATAATTTAAAAACCACGTCCTTAATATGCTAATTATAATGTCTATCTCAGTTACACTTAGCTTTAGAAATTTGTAAATAACAATTAATGATTTATTAACAATTAATGATAAAATTATAATGGGATTTGGTTCATAGTTAAATAATAGAATAGTTTTATAGAATATATATTAATATAAAATGTAATAATTTGACGAGACTACGGAAATATTGTGTAAACATATCTACGACTAGTGTTGTAAATAAAATGTAATAAATGCATCAAAACTATGATATTTTTCTTATTATTTTTCACACCCATATACAATACAGTTTTTGACATTTTAATTTTTACCTCGGTTTTGTTAGATTCATTTATTGACAGCCATTAAGACGAGGCCAGTCGCGGTGCAGGCGTGCAAAGTGTGTGGTAAACGCGATTGGTTGTGGGTTCGATTACACTCGAAGCAATGAAATATTTTATATTTTCTTCTGCGATTCCAATTGGTAAAATGAGAATTTATTTAATTTTCCTCTGGGGTCAAGACTCAGCAGCGTTGAGTTCCGCTACTCAATACGCAAATTTATGAAAACTAGGGAACGTAATTTCTTAGCAATATATTCTTTCTGCTTCTGTTTATTTTCTATCAACCCATCAACTTTATCAACAACAATAACGTAGGTAATGAAGGTTTAGAAATTAATGCGAATCTGACAACGGAGAGTCCTGATAGTAGATTTTCTCCGGTTACTCTATACGGAGGAATGCGTGAAGTTGCTTCTTTAAGACCAAAAAAAAATAATTAGAAAGTGGTTGTCTGTAAAGTCAGAGAATTTTACACAAAATGTAAGTACCAATCTTAGATAGTTAAAATCTCTTGATCTTGGAAAAAAAAATTTTTTTTCCAAGATCCAAGAAAAAAAAATATATTTTAATGAAAAACAACATCCGCCGAAAATAAATATTTAATCTATCATCTCTATTTCTTTTCATTTACCCATTATCGTTAAAAGACAATAAAGTATCAGTTGATCCAATATAGATGGAAATTTACACAAATTGTATTCTGGAAGACAACAGAGTTCAAAAGCCACGTTTAGAAATGACAA
>JBAIZZ010000796.1:0-12061 GCA_037355905.1 Heliconius aoede | reverse complement strand
TTAGAAACAAAAGGCTTAAAATTGGAATAAGGGTATGGTTTTTTTTTTCAAAGTATGATACCGGATTATTAATGAATAGGATTGATTATTTTGGATACAAACCAAAAGAAACAACCTTTGATATTAAATAAATAATTATTGTTTAGTTTTCACAAGTGTTTTCAGTAATTTAATATTTTTGACCGGAGATAATCAAGGAATATGATATTTTCCCTTAAGCTTATGTGTATTGCTTATATATATATATATATAATAAAGTTTCATTTTATAGACGCGTAGTGGTCTATTTTGCTGAAAAAGCGATCAACCAGGGCCAGCGCTCAGAAATATAACAATTTTTCGATAGATTAAAATTTTGCGAGAACGTTGACGCTTATTACAATCTTACCGTGATAGACACATGTATAATTCAGAATTCATTCAATAATCATCGAAACATAAAATTATATAATTTTTTTACAAAGTAAAGTATAGTAGTTAAAGTAGTTTTGCCCCAACCATAGAAATTTACAATATGTTCATTTTTCAACTTGTCTCGTATTTCATAGCGAGTACTGGCATTTGTCGGCTAACCGATGCTTCGCTTTGATGCCTTTGTGGCCGATTTTAGTGTTCCTGCCTTTAATTACGTGTGCGCAAAGTATGTTGGAGACCGATTATAAAAATTGCTTTTTGAGTGACATTTTGTTTTTGTAAAAAGTAAGAATTGTCACTGTTTTATAAGATACATTGTACCACTTACTCACCTATAATTTGCTAAATAGTTGCATAAGTTTAAAACTAATGACACTTTATTTTTTAATGATGAACACTTGACATTGTGCCTGTAACATTCATTATTACAGAAGTTAATGAGACTTCCCAGATCTTCCCTTAATATAGGTACTATCACAGCATCGTGGCGTTTTATATAGAATTGACTGAGCTTTTGTTAAAATTTATATTAAATATTAGATCCAATATTCGGAACGCGGCGATTTAATAATATAAAAATTAAATCTAATTTATTGCTTAACACTCTGTTTATATTTCCACACTACTTTAATGTTCATTATCTGTAACCGAACTCGGCACTTGCACAATATCTGCAAACTACTCTCAATAATCTGTCTACATAAGTTGTTTGATATGTGTATACTAAAGTCTGAAACACTACGCCCACTCTCGTACGCGCATTCATTTGTCTCCTATAAGTACATTAATATGCCGCGACAGACACACCAACATGTAGTAATTTATACGAATTGGAGACAACATCGATACACAGAGTGGTTTGTTATTTATTTCAACGTTGTATTGTGTTACGTATTTTCTTCTTTACTTTTGTACGTCGTGCTATGAATATTGAATTAATTAATTGTGAGTTGTTTATATGGTCAGCTTTTCGTGCAAATATTTTGGTAACGAATATCGTAATACAAAACAAAATAATCAAAAATATCTCATTATTGTGTTTGCTAAAAATACGATAACAAAAATAAAAGTATATTATAATACATGAACAATATTTCTTTTCTTACTAGTTCCAACACAATAAGTTTTATAGGTAAGTATAGTAGTAAGTATTTCCTATATATATAAATATTTGTTGGAAATTTCCTTAGCCTGAGATTGGAAAACTTTGTCAAGGTAAAGCTTCGCTTTCTAAGTAGACGCGATGCACTTTAAAAATTGGCAGACGACTAATAAAACTGTTAATGAGATAACTTTTCCAAAACTTATGAATGAGTTTCATCATAATATGCCATGCTTGATAGATGAGCAGTTTATTCTTAGGGTTCCATCAAGTTTCAAAAACAAAAAGTTGATGTCGTCTTAAAAATTTGACGTTTGTCTTTGTTTTAGATACGCGCATAAATTGTAATGGATACAGCTTTTTATATTCATATATGTTAATGCAGCAACCAACTTTTATTTGACTTTGATCGAATCCACATAAAACAGATATTCTGATGTTATCTATGCTCAAAGCTTTGCCCTCTCTACCCTACCCTAAGTATGAGTTACCAAAAGGGTACCCATGATTAATTCCGTTGGAAGGTCAAATACATACACATAATAGTAACGACCGTAAGATTGAAGTCCTTTCGGTTATTTCACATTTTCCTCTGTCTTTATTTAGGCTCTTTTTATTTTTCTGCCCTTTTTTGTTATCTTACTTCCCTACTGCACACTCACAACTTCGCCCGTATTCCACTTATTAATACTTTTATTATGCTACATCTGCCATCAGATTAAAACAATCAATCATGAACACGGCAAGGGAGCCCCCCACGGGACTCGAGCGAAGGCTCGCGGCCTTAAACAAAGCGTTGAAATATTTTAATTTAACATTTTCTCGAAAAATATACGTCCAAATTACATGTAATAAAAGCTAAGATTGTTCCTGAGTTTCGGAGATTAGAGTGTAGAAACAGAGAAATAAACAGACAAACAGGCAATTTTTTTTATGGATGTGCTCTATTTCTATTCCAGAACTTCCCTCAATTATTATATTGTAAATATATTCAATGACAAGAACGCCATTTTTACTTTTTTAATATGTGTATAGATTTGTGCAATATTAGTTAAATATGTGTTTTTCGTGTGACATTTTCAAATGTCTATATCATCATATGTTTTGTAATCTTATGACCAACAAACGGCTCCTTAGTTAATGTAAATCTAAATTAAATAAATATAAGATAAACGAAACTTGGACCTTTCTGTTTAGATACAAGCAATGTTGAACAGAATCAATTTTCTATACGGATAGGAATTTTCGATCCACAGAAGCGTTTTAGAGGAACTTATCAGCAATTCAGGTTTCATGAAAGGCATCGGAATGAGTTATTTGGGGCGGCTGTCGATAATTTGATTTGTCGTACAATGGCGAGCTTAGCGTCGCGGCCCGGGGTGAATGCGGCGTGATTGCGTGGATCGGAACAATGTGGCCAATCAGACGCCAATGAGTTTGGTACTTACTTCTTGTGCTTACTTTTAAGGTTACTTACTTATTTACTTTGCCTTTGAGCTTTTTGTAGGAAATTAATGTAATTATCTCTTGATGGGAAGATCGGTTAGCAGTAAGTAACTTTAAAAGATAAATTGTGTGATCTTCGTTGACTTCTCGTGATACATTTCAGTCAGTTTTTTCTACTCATACTGAATGATTGTGAAGCCGTGGATGACAATATCAAGTCAGTTTAATCACATGTATATTGTCACTTATAGAGATATAAGCACGCAGATTGCGAAGATGGTAGCATTATATTGGATTTGGAATAAAAAATCCAGTTAGCTATTTATTTGATAATATATTGCTCATGTTCATTGTTGATTTACTTTTATGATTTGCCGTATCATGCGAAAGATTTAATAAGCTGTTACCAATTTTTTATATAAACATTGTAAATTGTATATGTAAAAATTGTGATAATAATATTGATGGTGTAGTTTATTATTTTATACTGTCGTACGAACATTGTAAATGATACCAAAAATTGTCCGGCTGTGTCGACTATTACAATAGATACGTAATACAGACACGTAAGTAATACAACTATAGAGATACGATATATCAAACCTTCCCGCTACTTCATTTAAACGCACAATGTTACGATATAGCAAATCCGGTGTTATAAGCTGTGTGTGGAGATAATTAATTATAAGTCATATAGGAGTCAGTTATTTGATGTTTTTTTCTTTACTTTTTAATTCTAGATGATAGTTATTTATATGTCTAAATTTAAATTTTGATTGTCTGATTTATAATATATTATTTTTTTCATGAAACTTAGAGCAGTATCAACACACAATGCCTCTTAAATTGGGCGGTGCGTGATGAATAGAGTTTATTAACCCAAGGACTCTCGGCTTTATGCGGAATATAGAATAAAGGTAAAGCAAAATAAAACAACCTGACTTTGTCTCTGAATCTATAACATTTAGATTCATTATAATTTTTTATTTTTAAAATCATCATTAATTGAGTTACAAAAGTTGTCCCACAGTATCTATGTTTAAAGATACAATCTAGAATCCCCTTTATAGTGTATAAATTATTCCATATGTATGCCAAATAATAACTATTTCTGTTCAGTCTGAACCGCCAAATACCTACTAATATTATAATATCGTACAAAATCTATTTACGTATTTCAACATCGACAGCATAAAGTACCCACTATTGTATGATTTCACCAATTAGTACACGTTGAGTACTCGATTGAATAGCAGCGTGCGTCCAGCGTATAAAGCAGCCGACTATAATAGCTTTCATTAAATGAATGTAAAGGAAAACAACTGTTATTGGTTCATTGGTAAACACTTCACAACTTGTTTATTTAGCTCGCGATGATTTATTGTTTAGCTATTAATAATGTCTTTACTGTCGTGTATATATACCATATAAGTGTAAAGATGAGGAAGATGAAGAAGGTCTACTTGATAGGTATAGCCACAAAAAAAAACAGTGCAATAGACACTGCGATCTCTACATCCCTCTTTCCTTTCGTACAATGTCTTCAACATACATGCGCGCCGGAAGGTCCTCATGCTTTTGACGTGACCTCCAGTATCATCGATTCTTTGTTTTAGAATGTCAATCTAGGTCTCCCCTTGCCTCTCTTACTTCCCTCTTACTCTCACTCTTGCTTCATAAATCTGTTGGACACGTCGAGAGAATGAGTGACCAAACAATGACAAATATAAAAAAAGGATATTAAGAAGTACTTATGGGGTTGTGGCGCAGCAGCATAAGGGTGTGACTGTAACGCGACGGTTGGGATGTCGATCCTCATTCGAGGAAGTGAAATATTTATTTACGTTTATATTTCCATTTCTTCGCTCTGATGTCGAGGCAACGCGCGGCGTTACTCAACACGCAATGCTTCCAGAATTCGGTCTACCCTTCTGTGTGCGGAGCGAAATACAGCGTGAAGTGTACTTTTGTTTTTGTCGTTCATTAGCTTGGAATGTTAATAACCGTTTCCTGATCTGCGTTTACACAATTATTACAATAATTTAGAGGTAAATATCCATTACGTAAACAAACTAAAAAAAAAAAAAAAGTCAATTTTTTATTCATGTTCGCATAGCTTATTCAAGTAAAAGAAGTGATTTGTGCCAAATGAGTTAATAATACGCGAGAAGTGTGTTTTAAATTATGGAATATAATTTGTAGTGCAAAATGGAAATCTATTTAGTACTGGGGATGGCGGTGCTCATCTATTCTTTTGTGGCACTCCTGCTCAATAGCGATTGCTGGAAGCAAGCAGACGACAAGTGCCGATGCGAAGAATGTATGAGCCTGTGTCAGAGTACCCAGACTATCGCACCGTCTGTCGTGTCGGTCTCGTCCCGCATCGACGTCTTTCAACGACCTTAATTTGTCTTAAAGACTGATCTTTCATCGTTCAACTTGTAAACAAAGTGTCAAATTTATCCAAGGACTAGTAATAGACTCTATACTGCTTTTAGATTTTATTTAGTGTACGGATTCTATAATAGACATTAACTTAAAGGTATATAACTGACAAGGTTGTGTTTATTGACGTTTTGCAAATAAAAAAGGTTTTATTCAATAAACCTTTGCTGCTCAAATAACGATAGAGTTTATGTTAAAACTACAGTAACCAAAATATTTTAAGTGGTGAATTATACATATATGCTTATATAAGTTAGCATAGCGTGCGTCAGTGGCCAAGCAACGATAAAGTGTATGAAGTGAACGATGAGTGTGATGAGGTTTTAGCGGGCAATGGACCCGCTGGCTCGGTTGATGGAGGGCGCACCATTGCCCGGCGTGCTGGGCGCGACCAGGGACGCGCGGCCCCGCGGGGCCCTGGTGCACGCTAGCCTGGCCGCCGCGCCGCACCTCGGTGACAAGAAGGGCAGACACCTGACAGGCACCTTCTGTCTCACTGGTGATACAATGGAGGGCATTATACAGTGTCTGGTGTTTCTCAAGGCGTTTTCGGTAAGTCAATGGTCACTCAATTGGTACAGTACAGTGTTGACCCTTTGAGAGAGTATCTTGTCGTTAACATTTTTTTTGGTTATTCTTCTTAGTTTTATCTTTATATAAAACAGATATGTTATTCATATGTAACTTAAGGCCAGGTTTTAAGCAAAAAAGACTAGTAGATAAAAAGATTTTATATAATGTCAGAATAAATTAAAATTTTATTTTTACTTGTACGCCTGATGTAAAACTTTTTTATATATATTTATTTTCTTTGAATCGCCATAAAAAAACTCGAGGATAGTTCGGTCATTCTTTTCATAATAGGTACATTTTTATTAAGCTTGAACTAGTCTTGCGGGATTTACAACAAATCTGATATTTCCAAAAGAACGAATTGATTGAAAAGCAAATTTCTTCTCTGCTCCAATTATATTGTGACTATCGAGATGAGATTATTTCAGCTTTACTTATTTCGAAATATATCGTAGACATATCAATTGCGATGAGTATCTATCTATCTTATAATACTCAATAGATTTGGATAAATTGTTTCTTTTTATCTTCGTGCACTTTATCGTATTTTGTGGATGAGTTAAAGAAAATCTATGTCAACTCTCCAATTTTCGGATTTTCCGCATATATAAAGACATCGAGTTTTGGGTCACGCTTTGTATACACACAATGGAGAATCCTTTATTGATTTTTTATGTCGGCATTAATATGAAACCATTACGCTATAGGCATTTATAAAGTAAATTCAGTCATTTTTAATTTGAATTGCATAGGGAGAAGTTAAAATTAGAAAATACGCTAACTTTGCATTACACAGAGATTAAAGTGACTCACTTCTAAATATTATTCGCTTATCGCACATTTTTTATACATACATTCATTACAGCGGCTTCAAACGGTACCACCCACAAATATCACGTTTACAGTCAGACGCTGTCCCCTCATTCAAATTAGAACAAACAATGATTACGTGAGTTACCTAATTCCATATTTATCATGGTAATGATAGACGTATGAGTTCGTGTAAATTCATTGGTAATATCACGACAGGAATCTGATATTTTCTGTATTTATTATCTTAGGGGGAATGTATATACGCCGTAGTGACAAATGTAACATATAATTATGGGAGGCGTATATAGATATCTAAATGGATTAGGATTTTCTCCTGCTCGTTGGAATGTTTTAAATTTAAATTTTAGATTAGTAGTTTTTAAATAAGAATTAAAATAACATTCCGACATAAAATTGTTATTTTTTTATAATTGCATTTTTTATTTATTTATTTCTTTTATTTATATTTTTGGTAAAGGACACGACAAACGAGCGTTTGGGTCACCTGATGGTAAGTGATCACCGCCGCCTACGACCCCATGCAACACCAGAAGAGCCACACGTGCTGGTTGGGCGCCGGGGCCCGGCATTACCTAATGCGAAACGCAGTGGCAAAAGCCACTACTTCACGCCGGTTTTAAATGCCGGGGTTGGTATTAATCCGGTCGAGTTTTCCGATTGTGTTTATGAAAATGCATCTATGGATTTTATTAAACCAAACACATCTCAATATTTGAGGTATTAAACCCTTTACAATTAGCTAATATTAATACAATGCTTTTAGTATATTAAATATATTAAAATATTTTTTGTTTGTACTTCTCGGAAACTGGCCATAGGCTATTTTATTAACCTTAATCGCTTATACTCATTCCAAAGTCTTTGGCTCGCAGTTCGCATTTGTGTGGCAAACATTCAATAGAATGTAATTATGTTCAATTTGAGCGTAGCTCCGCGGCCTCAGCGGCATTCACTCTTCCCTGATCTCATTTAATTTACTTTGAGTCGATACGAACGCGGTGTATCGATTTAAAGGTTCTCCGTAACCATTTAAAATTAACTGAAAACAAGAAATTCACTTACCGCTTAACGTTTTTTCTCCCATTATTACATATGTTATGTATTACTATTTTTTTATAGAATGGTAAGTCGACCCGATGGCCGGGTAGTCAGAGAGAACGGAGCGCCAAACGCTACAGTCTCTACATGCCTCTTTCGCCTCGTCCACTGTCATCAACCTCTTCATACATGCCCCCCAGGAGGTCATCATGTTTTTTACGTGACCTTCCTCCAGTATTTTTGATTCAGTGTTTTCGAAGGTCAACCGAGGTCTACACAATTAAAGGATTACCTCTCTTCCACTCACTTTTCCATCATAAACCTTTTTTGCCATTTTTCATCGCTCACCTTAACTTGATTTAGGATAAGCCGATGCTTATCGATGGAAACTATGTTCAATTATATACATAGTCGTAATCATATTTCGCAGCGAAAAGAATATACCTGCAAAATACTAACATTACTATAATACTAAATATTATTAAATATAAAATCTAATTAAGTTAGGTCTTTACAACTTGTCGAGTTTGCTATATTCGGTGTTCTAGTTATAATCCGCCTTTTGATCCGATTGCCGTAATTAGTTTAGCGATCTGAATAGGAATGGCCTATTGCTTAAAGTTTTTTTACTTTTACATCATAAAAATAGTCCTTTATATGTGTAGGTACTATGTTAAATAAGTAATTTTATATGACAATATATTTTTTACCTCATAAATATAAAAAAAAAAATTTACCATAGAATACTTAGACTTCAGATAATAACTTTAAACAAACAAAATAATATTTTAGACAAGACAATGCTTTATTATATAAAATATATTTTATTCTTACAAAGGTACCTTTTGTACAAATCTACGATGTGCAAATCACGGTATTTCAAATTCTTAATTTCTTCTGAAATCTGTAATTTGTTGTACATCATTAAAAGCCTCTTGAAGGTTTCAAAGAGACTTCCAGTTAATAAAACTGGTAATTAATGAAATAGTAAAGTTAGGCTCACTTTGTTTCCTGTGCCCATATTGGCTTGGCTTATTATTATAAATTTGTTTATTTCTTTGTTGCTTACATTTTGACGTTCAGCTCATCTTCTTACTGTAATGAACGTGAGGACGCTTGGGGAATTACACCAAAAGACAGAGAGTTTTAGTATTCTTTTACAGCTTTTGATTATAGCAGCAGAAGGTACAGAGCAGATGATTTATAAATATAGAGCTTAATAGTAAGTCGATGGTGAAAAATTGTAGCATAATATTGCAATAGAATAGTTTAATGTTACACTATTTTTAATTACAGGCAAATATGTGTTGTTTTGTATATCGTACGTAGTCATTGTCTTAAGCTTTGTGTGGATTTTAAAACGTACTGTGGTTCTCGTTCCCGTAGAAATTTTGAAAAATATTTTTTTTTGTAATCCCTATATTCCCCACCCAACTTGCATGAAAAAGTCAACTTTGTCTTTACAGTTTCGTTTGTGTTTTGTCTGCCAGTCACTCAGTAAGTGAAGATTTTATTATATTATACAGATCAGCTTCACGCTGTATCCCGCACACAATAGGGTAGGCAGAGGGCAGCTAGTGTTAAGACACTCCGTTCCCCACTTTCTGCCGAATTCTGGAGGTATTCTGCGTGTTGAGTGGCAGAACTCAACGCCGCGATTTGCCTCGACACCAGAACGAAATGACACCAGAAAAATGAAAATATAAACGTAAAGAAACATTTCACTTCCTCGAGTGGGAATCGAACCCACAACGCGTTTAAGGCGCGCGCACCCTTTTGCTACTGCGTCACAATAAATTTTGAATACTTGAGATATTAATTAACTTACATATTAATATAGATACTAATTTACTAATTAACTAATTTACTAAGTGTTTGACTTATTAAATATAATTTCTGCAATAGGTTTTAGAAGAGGCCATCATAACGCAGAGCTATGCGCGATATACAGCGTGGTCCTACACAAATAAAAATTTTTACAAGATTGTATTGTATCATCATCGAATCTGGATATGTGTACAATTTTCAGGGAAGTAGGGCCGTAGGAAATGTATTAATGCACATTTCCATCTTTTATTGCACAAATAGAAAAAATGCAGTTCATTTTTAAATATACAAAGAAATAAGCAAAAGTGCAAATGGCGGTCTTATCACTAAAAACAATTAATTATCTTGTATAATTTTTAGAAATGTTTATATTTATACAGCGTGTACATTATAATATTCTATATTTTATTATTCTAACTCTGGATATTCTACGGTAGAGGTACGTCTTTAAATTACTCTTATACATATTTAATCACTCCAATTTCTGGCTCGGTGTCGAGATGTGTAATGTAAATACGCTTCGTAGAATTAATTGTCCGTCGTCAAATAATATAATTGTTTATTCTTCACAAATACTTCGTACCTTCGTACGGATATGAATGATGATGATGGGACAGTGATTGACTGTATGCGAGACGTTTGTGGGTTCCCATTCGGGGGAACGACTTGTCTATATTTCCTTGCTCTGGTAACAAGACGAATCGCTATCCTATGCGGAACTTAAATTGTCTTCATGATTTAAATAACACCATTTACTTGATTCTCTTATAACATATAGAGTGTTGGATAGTAAAAAGCTATTTTAATTATGCATTTTAATAGAATTTAGAATTTCTAGTCGAGGTCAGAGATTGTATGAAATAACTAGATATTATATACAACTACTACAATAAATCACTTGGATTTTATTAGTATACGCTAAATTATATAAGTAAATTGTACTTTTTTCAATAATCTGAGCGTATTATTTTAATTTAGCCCACTGTATTCGCTGAGCGGATAAAGTAAGATGAAGCATATTCGTCCTGCATTGTAGTTGGCTGCTTTTATAATACAACGAGTAATACCAAGCTTCAATACAATACAAACTTATGGACTTGTTACAATTGAGATTACACGCTGCTTATGTTACTATATTGTGTTCACAAATACTTACTTACTTTTACTTGCGTGGAAGTGAATTGAAAAAGGCGAGCTTTCCTACTTTAATTTAAATTGGAAACACTGTCGCGGGCTGGCCATTCCAAAGTTACGTGGTGCGTGGAGGGAAGTTCGTATGATATCGTACAATAGTGTAGTATAACGTATTCAGGTAGAGTGTTCTGTACGGTTAGAAAATTCGGCGGTAGGTAACAGGTCAAACAGTTCAGAACACTCCCCATGATAAATGCGGTAGAGAACGCACAGCGAGTCTCGCTCTGCTAATAGTTTCTTTGAGGCCAATTTGGCCTTGCTTTTCAGATAATCGCGATTCTAGCAGTCACGCGAAGCATTAAGGCTCAATATGCTGATACTGGGCGCGGCTTTAACAGGAGATTTTTGAATGATGGGGTTTACGCGTTAAAAAACCCATTTCGACAAATGGGTTTTTTTTGGTTAACACGCAAACTTGTGTATTCTTGGGATTGAATTGAATTAAGTTCCTTTCACTCCGTGAGGAATTATTCCTGAGGGATGCCTCAACTGAAGACACAAGTTTATTTCGGCACTGGTTGATGTTTTTAACACGAGGCTCCCTCTGCCTACCCTGCTTTGTGCGGGAAACAGCTTAAAGCTGATTCATTATATATAATTCAACGTAATATATTTATATTATGGTATAGTTTTGTAAAATACAAAGTTTATTCATTGGCTGTGTTCTTTTTGTCTCAGGCTAACCGACAGTGATGTAATTCAACATATCACATGTTAAGAATAATTAAATTCTCTCACGTGAGCAAGTTAAGACATATTTGTTCTCTTTCAAAGCTTGCTTCAAAATAACTTACTACTCCTATTACGTGAAACTTTGAGTAAAGCTTCTGAAATACTTGACAAGAAATGCTTAAGTCTATTTAATTAAAAGTAATATTAGCCGTGACCTTTCTGAGGCGATGCTTGGGGGATAAAGGTGGCTGTGTACTCGTAAATAAATTATTAATAATCTAATTATTTTCAGTTCTCACGAAAAGTACGCGTTACCGTGTCGCGCTCGCAATTGTATTTCCTTGTTATATTTATTCTCAAATGTATGTCATGGTAGGTACTTCACTTAACTCTTTCTATGCATTCCAAGACTTTATGATATTGAAACACTAATTAGTTGAATAAAACTCTTTTTTCTAAAAGCACTGCCGTCTCTCAACTATTACATATGATTAAATTGATTTGTCATGTTTTTTT
>JBAIZZ010000795.1:0-12109 GCA_037355905.1 Heliconius aoede | reverse complement strand
TACGTTGTGGCCGTAGTAACCCAGGTTCGAATCCTGGTCACGGCAGCTGACAGCTGTCACGGCGGAGTTATATTTTTGTGCAAATTTTATAAAATTTTGCTTTATCATTGCCTTTTAAAAATTTCAAACACAACATTTAAGTTATAGAAGTCATAAAAATTTAAACATGTCTCTACAATTTATGCTTTAGTTTTAAAATCATGCATAAATACAGGGAACGGTTAACGTATTGCGAAACTCAATGTCGGTTTTATCTTTTTACTAGGGCGGGGAGAAAAATATATTATTTTATCTAGAATTTTTTTATCGAAAATATTATGTTGATTACTGTCATATTATAGATATATCATAGAGCTTGTGGTTCTATAGAAGTCCATATGCTATAGAACTAACCTTAGCTATTCATCTATCCAATTTGTACCTTGTCTAATGTAATTGAATATCATAGTACCAATGGAGGAGATAACGCGCTAATTGATGCTGGTCAGATGGAGATGTTAGATATGCTCCATATCCTGTTATAGTTGGGACTGGTTAGTTTCTATTTCTATAATACATTTATTTGAATTTATTAGAGATAGTATTTAAATATATCAGCTTCACGCTGTATCCCGCGCACAAACCTAGTGTTAAGACACTCCGTTCCCCATTTTCCGCTGGATTCTGGAGAAATTGTGTTTTGAGAGGCGGAAATCAACGCCGTGCTTTCGCTTTGATACCAGAGCGAAGAATTGGAACTATACATTTTTATAAGTAGACGCTTTACTTAATATAAAGATATTACTACACGAAATTATTAAAAAAAGTCAAAATGTATTTTTTAATCTCTGCATGTTACACACACTTAGATTCGAACATTTCCGTTTTGTAATATTTACCAAATAAATACGTTTTGTTTTGTTTAAAGATAAACCATAATTATAGTTAACGATGCAAAGTGCAGCGTGTGGTGAGTTCCGAAACTCAACACGCAATGGAAGGGAGGGAAACAGAAAACAAGGGAAGGTAGGCCGAGGGAACTTGGGAACCTAGTGATAAGGCTATCGTTAACACTAGATTCCCAGGGTTCCAGGCTATGCGCGGGATACAGCTTGAAGATAAAACAAAAGAATTATACTTACCTTATATTACACATATATACAGAAATAAGCTATGATAAAGCAAAATTTAATAATTTCAACGTTTCATTCAGAAGCACTTAGTGGATTGCAACGATATCGGGACAAACATTTACGCCATCATCCCTTAAGCCATCCCATTGTGAAGATATAACACTGAGTCACCGCATAAAGCTCTACTCGCTGTAAACGATCCGTTGTGGTCTGTGTAATGGCGGTAGAGTAAATCAGATTAAATTAAAGTTTAGTTTAGATTCAATTAAGGAGTATATAGTAAGTACAGTGTCTAGTGCTCATACACTCCGTATCCCATTTTATGGGCTTCTATGAAATAATTTCTAGTGGCAGAACTTAAGGTTATTTGTTAACGTAGGGTAGGTAAATGAAAAAGTTGAATGAGTATAAGAAATATATACTGAAGAGAATTCATAGGCTCTTAATCGGTCTGTCTCGGAGGATAATTGAGCTATAGGATTGGTCTAGGTGCTTATATTATTATATTATAAGTGGTCTGTAAATAGTGTATGTAAGCTACTCTTAGGACGTCTGGCGAGAATAAATTTAAGAGTCGGGTAATAAATGAATATACATTTTCTTAATATATATATTATTCTTAAAATGTATTTAAATATGAGCGTTTCTACTTTAACGTAGGTGAGCGTGTAAATTAGGTTGGTGCTACCTCTGAAAGGGTTTTCAAGCTAGTAAGTACGTATTTCATAAGATTGTATTTTAACAACATACACTATTTCAGCTATGCTATAATAAGGTCTGGCGGCCCTGGGATCTCAATCTAATAGAACAATAATAAATAAACGGTTGAATGAATATTCTTTAAAGTATTTTTTTAAAATAAAACTGTTAATTTGGCCTCTATTAAGAAAATGTGGCGTTTCGCTCCATAACTGCGCTCGAAACAGACGCATGATAAAGAAAGGTCAATAAAAAATTATTTATTTTCAAAATTACTCAAAATAAACAGTAATTATAAAAAACACTACGTTCAATTTACAAAATTGACAGTAATTATAAAACACTACGTTCTCCAAGTATCTACCCCCCGCCTTCCCCCCTCCTCCCCTCCCCCCTAATCTACTCTATGCGGGATAAAGCGGGAAGCTAAAACAAATACAAATCCGCTTACACCACCATTCAACCCATCGTGATCCGGTAAAAATATTATCTCCATGTTGTCGCTCTATTGTTGGTCGGTACGCCGCTGCAAGTATTGTGCCTCGTGACCGCCCGCACCGCCCGCACCGCCGGCACTTACGTGCGATGCTGGGATTTTGTATGAGCTTCGTTGAGTTAGACGTTATTTACTATATATACTGGAAATTGTAATATTTTTAATGTGTTTTAATGAAGGTTTGTGGGACAGGGTTAACGGAGTGTCTTAACACTAATTGTCCTCTGTCTAAATAAATTAAAAACATACCCATTTCTGCCGGATAGATCGGAATATGTTCTTTCTTTCACTCTATTTATTTATTTATGAACGCTAGTCTTATCTTACATATTTTTATATAATAAAGATACTTGGAAAGTTAAGCGCCTAGTTCCAATATCCTTATACAACAAAAACAATTTTCCCTAAAAAGTAATAAAAGACAAAATGAGATTCCAGTGATGATAGAAAAATATCTCATTTCAGATCGTTATGTTATCTTATGGGAAACTGATGACATAAAAGGCACGTCACAAACCAGACAGCGATATCGTGTCAATGGCAATATAATCTATATAAAAAAACAACTTTTGAAGCTTTTATATATCAACTTAAAAAAAATTACATCAGTACAAATAATCGGACTACATACACACAGGTTAAAAACATAACCATTTAGCCCTCAATACTCAAAAGAAATTACATACTCACACGGAACACGACGGATACGTCAAAAAGGAGGAAAAGAGTGATATGACACTAAGAATATATTTTTTTCAGCTTCAAGTTTCATCTAATTCTATGGTAAACTAAGAGTTTATTTTTCCATAGAATGACAACATGATAGATTTTTCTCTTTGCCTTTAAGAAAAGACGCGGGAGATATTTAATATAGTATAATAATGTATGAAAAGGAAAGGACAAATAAGATAATTTAAATCCGTTTCCATACTGGTTCCATGGTGTAATGGTGAGCACTCTGGACTTTGAATCCAGCGATCCGAGTTCAAATCTCGGTGGAACCTTTCGACAATGTTCGACAAAGCAATAATTTTTGTTTCTTGTATTTCATATCTGCGTAGATAAAGCCCTGTATTAAGATCTGTCACTCGTTGCAAGCCTTTCGAAAATTGATGTTTCGAAATTGAAATTTCTCTTTTACGTAGTGTGCTGCATATAGCAGGGCAGTTGGTGGAAATTTAGTGTTAAGACACTCCATTCCACACTTTCTGCCGAAATTTTGAAATATTATAATGTAGAATAGCGTAACACAGCGCCGCGCTGAGTTCTGTTAGCACAGCGAATAAATTAAGTTATTAAACAATTCAAAGCCCCGAAAGGGACTCGAATCCACAACAGTCGCGTTCACAGTCACATGTTGTGCGATTGCGCCACGTCGGCTCGAGAAACGGTCGTTTTAAATGAAAATAAAAACACTTGTCTGAAAAGTAATTTCCTTTCAACCTTACTATTAAGCTCTTTAAATTGATCAGAACGTACAGCGTTCAACAGGATTAGACGATCTCTAATTAAGCCAAAGCCAAGATCATCTAAAGTGGATTCGACAAGAAACAGATAATGGTACATTTCCTGGAAACAATTAAATTTTCTAAGCTCTCTCTTGAGGATTTTGTAAAAGAAAATTGCAAAAATGAACAATGTTCGTCCGTCTTGGCGCAATGACACATTGTCTGACGGTAAGGCGATAGTAGTGAGGTCGATCTCGACTCGGGTAATAATTGTTATATTTAAACTATTTTACGAATATATCCCCACTCTGATAGACGAAGCGTATCGTAAAGTTCCGCAATTCTATTCTTTTTAGACAATGTCGTGCCTAAAGTTCACTTTTTTGTTTTTTTTTTTTATTTTCATATTAACTCAGTATTCCATATACATAGAGTAGAGCAGAGGAAACCTAGTGTTAATTCTGACTGATATTCTGTCAACTTCCGTTTAAACTATAAATTAGTGACCTTTTTTTAACTTGAGATCAGCTTAAGCTTAGAATTTGGTGGGCAGAGAGAACCTAGTGTTAAGACACTTCGTGCTCTACTTTCCGTTGAATTTTCTAGGGATTGAGTGCTGAATGGCGGAACTGAACGCCACGAAAAAATCAAAATATTGATAAATAGTAATTCATTCCCCCTAGTGAGAGTTGAATCCACAATCGCCGCATTTACAATTACCCGGTTGCGGTACTGCGCCATGATGGCCTCAAATACACTATAATATAATACATTGAATCCCAAATAAAACTATGAAAACAAACATTTAGGTAACTAATGTTTTAAGTTTGGCAATTATATTGTCAGAGCTTGAGGGTACTTTTTTACTCGGGATCTCACATTAGAGACACTTTTCAGTAAAGACTGTTTATCTGTATCTTTTTTATGAATTTTATACATCTTATAGACAGAGGTTGAATTCCACTCGGTACTAATTCTAGCTCCATCGTTTTTATGACTGTAAATAGACGTAGACGCTGTCACGCTGTTCCACAAAGTTGATGTCTAAATTGTGATATTTCAATGCCCGGTAATATTTATATTTATATTATTTTCAATTTTAGCGCAATTTTAGCGCAGTGTTGAATTTTCCCAGCACGAAATGTCTCGAAAATCTCTAAACGTGAAACTAAGTATAGTATGACTCCCTTGACACAATTTTAATAAAAAAAAGGTACTTAAATATCCAAAATGTAATGGTATTTTTACGAATTTCGTTTAATAGGTGTTAATAAAAGCTTTTCCTTTCGAAGCAACAAAAACACTTTACAGCTCTACAAAGTAGTATCTAACACCTTTACGACTGTACTCTGATACTCCGTCCACTTTTAAACTCAACGTAACAATTAAAGTCAAAATAAATTCTACATTGTAACGAATTAAAGTGTTTTTATTGTTATATAAAATGACAGCGGAAATATTTTGATGTAGATTTTTTTATCTAAGAGGATTATAGGAAAAGAAAAAAAGAGGAAAGACAGAATTAAGACACTGTTAATGGAAGTGAAGTGTCATAACACTACACGCTTGTATCGTGAAGCTGTGTGGAGTACAATAAACTAATTAATTATACTATAAATAACTCGTATATATAAATTTAACTGGAAATTTAATCTGACTGCCTCCCAGGTATTCGTGTTTTGGGGTAATTTAACTTGGCTGAAACTCATCACTGAAGATATTCACTAATTAAAGCAAGTTAATTACCTATGTGGATACTCTACAGGTGTACATTGTACAGTACTATGTTTCAAATTGTTTTTGAACTTCATAAAATAACACATGTTAGTCATATTTTCAGGTATACAGATAAACATAATATTTTTAAATAAGAATTATGCTCTACATCTTTTATTTATTTATAAATTTTATTTTTACGTTTTCAAAATAAATTCGCTTTTCGCTTGTGCGTTCGTTTCGTTCACTATATAAATAAAGATATTTTCTGCATGTATAATATATACATGGATGATACGAAGATATAAAGGGTATATTACAAGCACCACAGTGCGCAGCCCTCCAGATATCAGAATCAGAATATTAGTCTATGATATAAATAGGATTCAAATAAGCAATAAACAGAGAACAGAGTGTGAAAGATGTCGGAAATTTAAATACAATAAAAAAAATATACCATCCAAATTCAGAGTCTCTTTCTCCTTTTCGATGCCGGTTTAATAAAAAATATAAACACCAACTCCTTAGCTATCTATCGTTGCAAGAGAAAACCAGATAAAGCCGCTACTATATTGAATCGATTATTTTGCCATAAATATTTCGGGACAATATACATGTATTATATACAAAATTATGTATTAAGCTAAACCAGTTGATCAACCCTTAATGTATTCCATACATTTTCTTCGTCAATTATGTTTGCTGGGACTTTCTGACAATAAATAAATTACACTGTAAGTATTTCTTTTTACTTTATTCTATTATAATTAAAATATTTATAATTATATTCTAAAAAATATAAAAAACAAGTATTGGGATCAACGTGACTTAATGGGACAGCGTTTAATAGTAAACTTGATCGTTGTGGGTTCAATTTCCCCTCAGTGTAATGAATATATTTTGTTTTATTAATATCAAATACTTAGGTATTTATAATTCAGCGAAAATTGGGGAAGGGAAAGGCATTACACTAGGTTGCCAAGTGAAGCAAAAAAAAAATTATAGTTCTTAAAATATATATATTTAGCAAATTTAAATTTTAGCAAATATTCTCAAACTACTACTATTACTACTATTTTCAAACTTCAATAACACGAATAAGCTAACTCCAACTCAGAAATCAAGTCATACTTACAGTAAATTGGAAGGTTTTGAAACTAAATCAATATCAGATTCGTACATTTTGCGAAGTTATTTATTTCAAATTAACTAAACTTTAGTTATAGACAGAATATTTAATAGAGTTATAGAGAACAAAGTAATTTCTGTAGTTTCTATATTCAGCTTCACAATGTATCCTTTTTTCCTTTTTTTTTTTATTGGAGAGGACAATCCTGTACAAAACAGTGCAGGCAGATGGAACCTAGTTAAGAAACTCAGTTCCAAATTTTCTACCGATTTTTGGAGGCATTGCTTGCTGGGCAGCCGTACTCAACGTCCCAATTTGACTTGACACTAGAGCGAAAATGAAAATATTAAATATTTTAATTCCTCGAGTGGGAATTGAACCCACGACTCATTGTGTTCACACTTTGTGCACCTGCGCGCTGCGTCACAACTGGTCTCTTTAGTTTCTACTACGGCGTAAATACGAATAACGCGATTGTGACACTTGTGAGTAATTTAATCTATGTACCATCAAATAATGTTTAAGAGTAAAAATATAGTTATAATGTATATAACATATGTTCATATGTAAATGCTATATCAGTGTGAAAGTCGAACCCACAACTATTGTTATTTGTATTTGAATTAACAAAAGAAACACAAATTTATAACAAATTTGAAAGCAAAATAATTAAACTTCAAATTAAACTAAATTAATATAGAGAACTTTTTTCGTAATAATATTTCGCCGCTTGCGCATACCGTTATGTAAGTGAAAGTAATTTAAGATTGTACTCGCAATTTATGGAACAACATCTATCAACTCCGATAGCCGTGATCGTCTAGTGGTTAGGACCCTACGTTGTGGCCGTAGTAACCCAGGTTCGAATCCTGGTCACGGCAGCGAATAGCTGTCTCGGCGGAGTTATTATTTTATTTTGTCATATTATTCTTGTCATGATTTCTACTATGATTGAATGTGTAATCTCTATTATAAAAACGTGTTTATTTTTTTGTTATTTTTGTTTATTAATAAAGTATAAGTAAATATGTAAGCTCCATAAGCTGATTTTTACTCTTATTATCGGTTGAATTATTTCTTTTTTGCAAAAGTTATATGTTCAGTTCAAATTCGACTCTAATAGTTCCTAGATAAAATTAAATATTTTTTTATATAAAAAAAAAATATAAAGTAAAGAATAATATTATGACTAAAACAGATTATCCCTTGATAATAAGATAATGAACAAAAAATAATGTGTTACTAAAATTTTCATTAAGAGTCCAAATTTTTATTACAATGTGTCATTCAATGTCATTGTTGGAAAATTGTGTTACAAAATATACACTTAGGTACGAACTTAGGGCTGGCTCTCAAGAATTTGACGAATTATTATATGAAATGATTTTTTTTTATAAGTCTCTATAAAATTTGCAAGATTGTCGCGTCCCTTTTAAATAAAAAATAATTTCAAAACTCGGTCCACACGTGTCGGATAAATTAATGAACATAATATACATAAAAATCTTACATAAATCCTGTCCACCTAACCTACTTCTCTTTGGAAGTCACTTAAGAATGTAACACTCCTTAGGCAAAAAGACAGTGAGAACCTAGAGCAAAGATATTCCATTCAGATTAAAACACTTCCTTCCTCCACTTTCCATCGAATTTGGTATTACACGCAGAGCTTTGCCTTGTTCCAGAGGAAGAAAATATTAAATATTTAATATTCTCGTATTGTAATATAAGTCTACATAACTGTAAAACTTTACAAATATTATACTTAACAAGCTAGAAATAGAAAAGCGGTTCGAAAACTTACTTTAATGCAAAACTTGAGATGTTGAAAATTAGTATACGCTTACTGAAACAATGTGCTTAAAGTTTACTCATAAAGTTTTATATAGTTTTTGTAATAAAGATTATTAGCAATGGTTACGGATTCGATTCACACTCGGTGTTTGTTATTCATTGTATTATAACAATTTTTATAACTATACAAAAATATTTTGTAGCACGTAAAACATTTGATAAAAGAGATTGATAATAGAGATAATAGAGATTGATTGATAAGTTCGTTGTGGCGCAGCGGCACAAGGGTGTGACTACCGTGTGTGGCGGTTGTGGGTTCGATCCCCACTCGAGGAAGTGAAATATTTATTTACGTGCATATTTTCGATTCTTAGCTGTGGTGTCGAAGCAAAGGGCGGCGTTGAGTCGGCGTCGGCTCCTAAATTCGGCAGAAAGTGGGGAACGGAGTGTCTTAACACTAGGTGCCCTCTGCCTACCCTGCTGTGTGCGGGATACAGCGTGAAGCTGGTTTTGAAAATTATTAGGACTAATCTTTCCCCAGAATGGATTTGAAGCTGCAACATTTGTATATTCCCAAATCCTCATTAACTGCTTCAAAGAGGGCTTACGATAATAACATTTATTTCTAAACAACTTTATTCCATTTTATTTCCCAAAAGATCGTATAAGTATCGGCGAAGTGATCGAAGACATCGTAATATGGAATTCCACAGAAACTCTAGAGATAAGTCTACTCTATATATAGCATCGTAAACAGATGTCTATAAGAATTTAACGCGATTAAAATAACTGTAGAATAGAAATAAAAATTGATATATAAGAGTATAAATATATTTTGGTATTTGTAGATAGTTCATGTAGTATAAAATTATTATTAAAATCAGCTTCACTCTGTATCCCGCACATAGTAGGGTAGGCAGAGGAAACCTAGTGTTAAGACACACTTTCTGCTAAACTTAGGAATCATTTCGTGTCGAGTGGCATAACTCAACGGCGCCCTTTGCCTCGACACCAGAGCGAAAAAATGGATATATGTACGTCACTTCCTCGAGTGGGGATCGAATCCACAACTGTCGCGTTACAGTCACACCCTTGTGCCACTGCGCCACGACGGCCTCAGATGTTATTTTATTTCCATATTATTTGTAACTTATTATATTTAAGTTGTATGATACTTATCTATAATATACTATAGGAAGTATGCCACATAATTCTTTGATAGGCGGCCATGCTTGTAAATAAATTGAATATAGGCGGTATTTATTGCCTTTGAGGTAAGTTCACTATATTAGGCCCGAATAATGTGCCTTGAGTTAGGGCATAATGGTCACAAGTTCAAAGATAAATAATTTTATTCAAAATAAAAATATACTAAAATTTTTGGATGTCAAATAATTTACTACCATTTCAGACAGAAGATAACATTCAAATAGCCAGTTAAATTTCTTATATTCTCTTTCTTTCTTTCTTTAATTTATTAACTTTCTGTGAAAATAGAGGTCAGATTGGCATATACCAAAAATTACATACCTTAATTTACCACTACATAATATATGTCACATATTTAAAATTTTTCCATTTTCATAACATAAGCTACTTGAGTTTAGAAGATTAGACCTCAGAAGTGTCTTTATAATCACAGCACATTTATTGAAACCGTTGAGGCGCAGCGAAACAGCGACAGTTTTAGATTCAATTTCCACTCGAAAGAATAAATGATTTCATCTATTTTCTCCCTAATAACAAAAAAAGAAGAGAGCTACATAGCAATGTTTCGAAAATAGGGCAAAGAGTTGAAAACAGAGATCTTAAAAAAAGATTTCTGCATATTTCTGGGTAGGCATCCTGCATTATGCGGGAGGCTAACGAAATCACTCACTCTGTATCCCGTTACTCCTCTTCAAGCTTTCCTTTTTTCTCTCATTATACAATCAATCATTGAGGGTTAAATACAAAGGGCAGCCGCAGTATCAACATGGACGTGCAGTTTGCTTTCAATCAGCAATTAGGAACTGTAAATTGCAACCATTTCAGTGCCTATTTCATTTTATTGTAGCAATTGTTTAATGTATGACGTCATTTTAGTTTATATATCTATATAAAATATATAGATTTTATAATTATAAAATCTAATTTATATTTATATAAATATAATAAATTAATGATATTTTATAATTAAATATTGTATAATCATTTAGTAATATTTGGTATTACACGCATTTGTATAATAAAAAAATACATAGATATCCAATGAAAAATATGCGTACACACAATCAAAGTTGTGTAGTGAAAGTGTAAACACAAGATTAAAATCGATAATTAGAAATATCGATTAGGCACAATAAGTACTTTGCAATCGACTTAAGTTCTTCTCATTCCATGTTTGCGCGTACCTGATGATACATAGAGTACCATTCGCGTTAATTGAAAACCAGCATATTCGATTCAAACGATGGAATCGAATGCAACGTTGCATTCATTCGATAAGAGTATTTTTAATTACATTTATAAACTCGCGAAATGGTTTTAAGATATCGATATAATATAAAGTGACATATAAAAATATATTTTAATTCTTTGAAATCAAGTTCAGAATTTTTTTTCTAATATGTTTTTAACAAAATACAATTTGGAAAGTAGTGTCTAGACACAACTTTTTCGGCTAGTAAACTTATATTTAATCAAAAGCATACCTGTTTGCCGCCTCTTACATGAGCTGTGGCTCTTTGATTACTGTCGGCGCTGCCTTGGTGCTAAAATTAATGCAAACTATAATTAATAATAAACTAAAAATTAATTAAAAATAAAAAATGATAAAACAGCAAAATTACAAAAAATACACAATTAAAATGTAACCAAATCATCATCAAAATAGTTATTTATATATATACTGTAAATTTTTACTACCGCACGTTAGGCAGCAATTTATACAGCGTGAACGTCGCTTGACCGCACCCCAGGACACCGCACTTACAGGCCCCAGACGGGCCTACGTCTTGTCTCGTATTTTACATTGATTAAAACACGCTATATACGACTAGATGATACAAATTAAACTGTACTATACGGCGCGATAGTGGCAGATAGTCTTTCGAATATTGCCTTCATTTACGGCTTAAGCAGGGTGGATAGAGGGAGCTTGGGGCATAATAAGACACTCCGTTTCCTTTAAAAACACTACCAATCCGAATGAGGAAATATTTTCAATATTAAGTATTTCTTTCCTCCGAGCGGGAATGAAGCCCACAACTGTCACGCTTACAGTCGCACCCTCGTGCCCCTGCGTCACGATGGCCTTAATATCTGAATTAAATAGATTGTTAAACAAAATATCAAGTAAATTTGTCAATAACTGTTTTATTTCATACTTGTACAAATACTCGTATAAACTAATTTCTCTTTAGCCCCAATAGCGCTCGTATTTTAGTTTAAGTCAAATTTAATTTCCCAAGATAAACTTTTACGCGAGATTCGTGCGTCAAACGTAGTGCTTTGATCTCACAGGTTGTAGTTTGAAAGCTAACTTGCAAGTGATAACAAACACTGAAACCGAATTATAAAATATCTTAGTTATCTAAAATATGTTTGTATTAAGATCTTTGACAATATTATCTTGTTAAACATTTTATAGAAAGAAATAGAGGCAAAGCATGGTTTAGCCCCTCAACAATTTGACATAATACTTATATATATATTATATTATATAATACGAAAT
>JBAIZZ010000794.1:0-12181 GCA_037355905.1 Heliconius aoede | reverse complement strand
TTCACCAGGGCTCAGCTCTTAATCCTTTCTTATTCAATGTATGTTAGTATCTAACATACACGATGATGATGATATGGAAACAGTATCCTGTTTCCATATCATCACCGTTCACATTCGAGATCAGTTTCCACGGTTGAAGATATATTTCGATGACATAGTGTTAATTGACGAAAACTAACTGACGCTGGAACGTAATGTGAATCTCTGAAAGGTTACATTGATAAATGTCTTCAATACATTTAGTTGGAGCAAGGACTCGAGCACTATCATGATTATTATATATTCGCTCTGATGTCTCGCTCTGGTAAAGCGTGGCCTTAAGTTGCTCCACTCAATCTCTCAATCTCAATCAGCTTTTTGAAAACGAAGTGTATTACCACTAGATTTCTGGGTTTACTTTGCCTTCGCTGCTGTATACTTAATATAGCGGTAAGCTACACAAAAGAATTTGTCAAAATTAATCTTATATTACGTTAATTTCATAAAAAAATCAATTGTTTCTGCAATCTCATACCATCATCACATACTGGCTTTGATATTTAATCAAGTAAATGAATGTATACTTACCCGTTACTCGTGCGGGTTATTGGCTATGCAAATTGGCCGTATATTATGCATGTATCCGTTCTTTGAACGTTGCGAAGTCTTTATAGATTAGATACTTCGATGCCAGTAATGTCTTTTATTTTACAATATTCCTTTTTAGCTATTCTGTACCCCGCATGAATCAGGGTAGGCAGAGGGAACCTGGACACTCAGTGTTAAGCAACTCCGTTTCTAATAAGATACTTCAGTTTCTTTTCGAAATTCTGGAATTTAGAATTCTGGAGCATTGCGTATTGAGTGACGGCACTCAACACCGCGACTAATTACCAAAGCGAGGAAATGAATACAAAATATTTCATTTCCTCAAGTGGGGATCGAACCAACAACCATCATTTATATTTAAACGCTTTACGCTGCGTCAGTCCAGCTGGAATAAAAGATATTGAATTAGGAGTAACTTTACAGAAAAGCGCTGTGTTGATTTCCGCTATTCAATATTGGCTGGAAAACGGATAACGAAGTGTCAAAATACAACGCGGGATACAATGTGACACCAAAATAGAGATAACGCGGCGCTTTGCATCGTTACCAGTGTGAGGAAATAAAAAAAAGTTTCCTCGAGTGGGAATCGAACCCCCAACCATTATTTACAGTGACACACACGTGCCCCTATGCCACGACTGGCCTCGTAAAATAGATAAAACAACAATAACAAGCAAATACAAACATTTAATAAACGACCGCGCTCTAGAGCGTAACAAGCTAATTATAATTGTTCGACACCAGCGACCCCAAATATTAACGTACACGCGTTAATTAAACGACACTTTAGTTCTAACAAAAGTAGAGACATTTTGTTGTTATTTTGTGCTTAATTTATACGCATTGTGGCTTAAACAGGAGGTGGGTTTGTATTTAAATGTATTTAAAATTGTCGTCGTGATGCAGTGGTTCGTCGTCTGTAAAAGCTTCGGTTGTAGATTCGAGTCTTGTCGATGTAGGTTAGATATTCATTTACTCGCTCTGGTAACTAAGACACGATGCTAATTTTCTTTTTTTAATATTTATAATTAATAACTTATTTAAAATTTTTCATTCGTGTAAAATAAACGACCGTGTGTATCTATTTCGGATGAAAAGTACACTTTTCATATTGTAACACGAGGCTCCCGCCGTCCACCTTCACACGTGTAATGGAAACCTGGGAAACAGCGTAAAGTCTATATTTTTTTTAACTTCACGCTGTATCCCGCACTAAGCAACACTTATTATAAAACAGTTGTATTCCTCACTTTCTGCCGAATTCAAGTGGCATTGCGTCTTCGTTACTAGTTATGAAAATAATAAATATTTCATTTCCTCGCGTGAGAATTGATCCCAAAATCTGTCATGTTCACATACTTGTGCCCCAGCACCAAGAGTGGCGTCAAAATTTTTAGTCTTTACCAAAAACTAATTGAAATTAAATATAGCAGTTACGTTAACACGTCACAAACCGAGCTCATGTTATTTCTGACGCACTATAATTTCATTACAAAGAACAATAAATTATAAGCTCAAAATCGAAATATCCTCAAATTTTATAATATTTCATTACACCTTTAATTACAAATGATGAAGTGTTAAAAATAATATAATACGTACTATAGTAATAAAGTCTGACTGTAAACTCGACAGTTATGGGTTCTATACCCGTTCAGGACAATGCTTTTATTCACGTTCATCCTCTAGTTGTGAAACAGGAAATGCAGTGTTAAATTCCAATACACAAATAGCAATGTCTTGAAATTTTTCCAGATTCTAAAATTCCTTCTGTCTACTTTTTTAAATGCGGGATTCAGCGTGAAGCAAAATAAAACTAAAGATGTAAATGCTTATAATACTGGCGCGCACACTAGAAACCATCAATTACTAACGTATACTGTTCGTAGCTGGAAAACTAACGCTATCGGAAAACGCTAGAAGCTGATTCAACCAACTTATCTCCTAAACTGTTATTGGTGTCGCGTCGCATACAAGTATTGCATTCAAATAATTTATCTAACTTACCCGATGGACTTTGTTTCATATAAAGCATAGAAAATTTTCCCTTTTACGGTTATAGTGCCAGTGGGACATATCTATTGAAATAAATTATTATTTATCATTTATATAATAGAGCCTTATAATATAGCTTGAACAAAAAAGTTATTTATTCACTTTTCTTAATTACTTTCGTGTCCTAGTAATATTAAAAGTTTTAGCCATTTCAATAATACAGTTGCTTTTAAGCAATTTTGTCAAACAAAATAATTTATATTCATATATTTTGTTTATTTATG
Source organism: Heliconius aoede (assembly GCA_037355905.1). Classification (NCBI taxonomy): domain Eukaryota; kingdom Metazoa; phylum Arthropoda; class Insecta; order Lepidoptera; family Nymphalidae; genus Heliconius; species Heliconius aoede. The sequence goes on along the minus strand of JBAIZZ010000794.1, from coordinate 9,314 downwards.
AGCCGAATGAAGCAAAAGAAAGCGTACACATTAAAATACATAGAGGATAATTTGCCAAAAAACAATAGTGAATATTGCAATTAATAACCTAAATCGAATATAGGAACAGTCCCTCCCTGAACACATGAAACAAAATGAAGCTACAAAACCACTATTTACATGCCCTACAATCATTTACACAGAAAATGACACATTAATGTCTGTAAATATTTCATTGTTTACTACAAAATGTCAAAAGCCTCTAACGTGAAAGCCTCATAGAATCTGTTTAACTCCGTGACCTGCCTCTATGTAGGTGACCTCTCTATTCAGCGCTGTAGAGGTATATTGACTTGTAGACATCTTCACTCATCTCGCGTAAGGTTTGCACGTACTCTAATTACTCGTACGTTGTTCAGGTTCTTGCTTGAGTAAGTACTTAGTATTAAAAAGAATATTGTATATTGAAAAATATAAAAATCTAAATTAAATTAGTGTCAACTACTCGGTACTGTCTGCCCTGCAGTGTGCACCCACTGCAGGGCAGACAGTACCTAGACAGTAGAGGAACCTAGTGTTAAGACAATCCGTGCGTCATTAAAACTTTAATAAATTCGTTCCTTCCAGTAGAGGTCGAACCCACACTCACACCCTTGTGCTGCTGCGCCACGACGGTCTAATGTTCGTAGAAAAATATCTTGGGACAAATATAATGAAGAACCATCACTACGCAACAACTCACCGTGTAACGTAGACTTCCCCACATGTCTGGAAAATCCGGCAATTACGAGTATGTGCGAGAAACGGCGTGATAAATTTAAACAAAAAATAAATATTTTTACAATATAAAAAAAAAGAACTACAAAATGAATAAAAGAAAATACAGTACTTTTGTAATTTTTAGCCTTATTTTAGATATAAACTATGACCTAATTACAGGTACGTAATACTGAATAAAAATTTCGTGACCTTCAGCTAAAGCCGCATTTATAGTTTTTATAAAAGCCTTGGTACGGCTCGGTAGCTCCGCTACTCAACAAGCAATGCCTCGAGCGTCAAAACGTGGGAAGTGGAGTGTCTTATCACTCGGTTTTGTCGATTCTGCTATATGCGGGATTCAGCGGGAAGCTAAATAATATATAAAAAAATTTGATCAAAAATAAAATCAAATCAGTACTAAACTAACAAGATCCTCAAGACCGTCTCAAGATTCCTGTGATAATGAAATTTCAATAACAATAGTCCAGAACTTTAAGCTTTTAGTTGTAAGCAAACTTGGGGATCAACTTCGACTTTCTCTGTGTGTTTCTGTAAAAGGATCTTTATTTATAGTTTGGAAACAGATTTTTCTCACAAAAATAACCTAAATATTTATAGTTTTCGCCGTGCGATCCTGGCTATGAATAGGATCACCCTGGTACTGTCGGTGTCGTAAGAGGCGACTAAAGTACGTGTAGTCGAGTCACGTCGCCAGTAATGGCAACAATGGCAACACGCCAGCATGGGCAAACTCAACCGGATTAATATCACCCCCGGTATTTAAAACCAGCCTGAAGTAGTGGCTCTTTCCACTGCGTTTCGCATTAGGTAATGCCGGGCCCCGGCGCCCTACATCTCCACCTTAAAGGCCGGCAACGCACCTGTAGCTCCTCTGGTGTTGCATGGGGTCGTGGACGGCGGTGATCACGTACCACCAGGTGACCCGAACGCTCGTTTGCCTTGTCCTCTCCCATAAAAAAATATATATTTGTTCTTTTACCAGGACAAAAAATAATAATAATTTATTCGCCAGGAGTCTAACCCACAAGTATCTGGTTTACAGTCAAACACTGTATTACAAAAAAATGGGAAGCGGATTGTCTTAACACAAGCTTCTCTCTACTTACACTACTACGAGTATATGCGGGATATAGCGCGACGCTATAAAATAAAAGTAAAGAAACATTGCGTACTAAACTATATAAAGTAACTCCTTTGATACAGTAACAGAATAAAAGTCGCAGTCCTGAAACACGATGTGGATTTCAGGAAACTCAACAAATGTTATTTCGTAGCACGTAAATTGCCAGCGAAGACGTACGTAGCTCCCGAGGGAACGGTGCTACGGCGTAGCACGATCACTGCCACTACAATCGATATCTTTATGGTTGGTTAAGATAAAAGATATGTATAAAATATTTGAAGATTTAAATCGTATGTAAATTTTAAAAGAATTTGTTTTCTAAATACAAAAGTTCTACAGTGTTTTTGTTGAAACCATTCACACTCTGGTTAGCTCAGTGTTTATTGCTGTAACAGTGTCTTAACAAACAGTGTCTACACAAAATGGACGTTTTCTGGGGAACAGAGTGTTTTGATTGATCTCTTGAATTTAAAGCGTTTCGAAAGTGCCAGTTTCGGCAATGTCACGTTGTATCTAAAACACGCGATGCAGAGTGTTTTAACACTATGTTCACTCTGACATATATGCATTCAAGGTTCATCAGCGGTTTTCCAGGCATGATGTGGAAAACTAATGTTCATAACTCAGTCACTTCCAATGACACAGATTAGTATTAGTTATCTTTGTGTAAATTCAAATTGAAAATATGTTATTTTTTTAATTTACTATAAGCGCGATGGTAGTTGGTTCGATCCTCTTAGAGTACATTTTTTAAATCATATGTTAAATGTATGGAAAGACTATTTCCAAAATTTGCCTACTTGAAGTTTTTTTTTTGGGAATTAAATAAAAGGCAAAACTTATGGTGACCATACTAACGATGTATTGTAATTAAATTTATATTACTTTTACAAATATGAGACGTATGAATAGCCTGTTATAAATGAAGTAGCAATTAATTGAATGGTCATATATAACAGTATTGCTATATATTTCATGCAGAGAAGGCATATGGAGAGAACCTGCTGCCCAGGACGCCGTGTAACACCAGAGGAGCTACAGATGAGTTGCTGGCCTTTGATGTGCAGATAGATCGCTTTTTAAAGGTTAACCTAGTTCGTATCGACCTGGAACTACTGCCGCATGTAGGCTGTTCTATAGTTGCGTGGCGCGTGGGAAGAATTCGATGTGTGTGAGTGTGAGCGGTGAAACGAAAATATTAACTATTAAGTGGTAATCGAATCCACTATCATTACGCTTGCAGTCGCACGCATGTACCTCTATACCAAAATGAATTTGATAAATCTAATACAAATAATCATTTTTCCCACACAAACTTAACTATAAAAGCTTAACTTACGTATTATAAGATCGCCATAACGCAGAGGGAACTGCATCTTACAGTAAATGCGACGGTTGTGAGTTCGATTACGATTCGAAGGGATGAATTATCTTACTTTTCTCACTCTGGTAACAAAATCTATATTTTCATTCATGAGATTTTTACTTTTACAAATATGAAACAAATATCAACAATGCTTAGCTTGCTAATAATACATCAATTACAATAAAACATGTCAATGTCACTTAGTGTACAGAAGATTTATGCGTGGCGGGTACAAGTGTCAAATGCACGTCAGAGAACGACGTTGATGAATTATTACAAGCATTTCAACTGTAATTACATGTATGTTTAATAATAAATGATTGCCGATGTTTAACGAAAAGAGTAGGCAGAGGGAACCCGGGAACCTAATATTAAGATGCTCCCATCTCATTAAGACGTTTCCATTCCCCAATTTCTGCAGACTTCTGGACGTGAATACCTCCAGAATACAGACCACTGCCTCTCCTACTGCTCTTTACCTTCATATTTATTTTTGTCGTTAATTCACCACTCAATCGCTTGACTTCATGAACATGAGCACGCAGTTTTTCTTTATTCCCACCGTAACATCGTAGTACCTGGTATTTTATGTTTTCATTGCGGATTCGATCAACTAAACTGACTCTGGTGTGACTGATCCTACGAAGAGATCACATTTCCACAGCATTCATCTTTGTTCCATCCTTCTTCTGTAATACCCACGTGTAGCATCCGTATCGGGACGGGACCAAAAGTGCAGATATACTAACGCTTCCCTGTTTTGTCAATGCAACTAAAAGTATACTGAATCTGTTACCTTTCCACATCATCTTCGTATCTTCAGTCTCTTCTAAACATGCTTCGCAGGTAGGTATATACCACAACATTTCCTTGTTTTAATATCTTTCCATTATAGATCGTAATATAATCATAATATGTACAATAATTTAAATTATATAAAGTAAATCCAATTAATAAATAATAGTTATTAACATATTCAAAATTACATTACAATTTTAATTTCACATTCGTTGATTAAATGCTCTCAATTTCCAATACTTGTTGAAATATTGTGAATACAAATATCTTACATACACCGACCACTAAAGAGTTGTTACTCCGATAAATGTTCAACAACACTTGAAAATTCAAAATGTAGGACACGATCATATATTAAAGCGTATGATATTTAAATTATTACCCAGAAATATTATGGGTTTGGCTCCGTGGTAGTGAGTATTCTTTCTCTTATACCTTGATGCCCTTGAATTAATAAGTCTGAAACGTTAAAAAAGATATTTCCTGTGCAAATGATAGTTTTTTTTTAATTTATCACAGAATTCGGCAGAAAGTGGGGAACGGAGTGTCTTGGCACCGAGGTTCCCTCTGTCTACCCTGCTGTGTGCGGGATACAGCGTGAAGCTGAAAAAAACTAAAAAAACAATATTTTACCCACATATAAAGTATTCTATATTTTATACGTGAAGGCACATTATTTTATCAACTTTTCTATAAACACGGTTTAATGATAAGATTGTAATTATCGATTGAATATTTCCACTTCTACCGACTTAAAGATAAGAACTCCTACTCAGTAATAATACTCTACTAGTTCGATAATTTGATTAGATATTGTTTAAATTTAAACGAATATGTAATATTTGAAACTTTATAAATATATCTTAAAATATTTCGAATTTATATATATAAATTATAATCAAATACTTCATTCGTTAGAGCGTTAGGGTGGTTTCAAATTTAGGTGTTTTTTAATTCTTATACTTTATTAATATAGGTTTTGAAGTTGTTTTTCTTATTTTTTTTAATATTCCGCATATCCTGCTTGTAGCGAAGTAGGCTGAGGAGCACTGAATTAAAATATTAAATAAAATATTAATAGCCAAGTATTTAATTTCCTCGAGTGGGAATCCACAACAAACCAACCAACAATCGTCGTCACTGAACACGCAATGACTTCAGAAGTTGACAGAAATTGAAGAGCGGAATGAATTAACACTAAGCAGGATGTTCTACCTACTCTATTACATGCGGGATACAGCGTGATGCTAAAAGAACTGTAAACAACTAGGGCCGCCTTTGCCTCTGTGCACGGCGGGCTGAGCTGAGCGAGTTGATTCTTTGTTATGTCAATTTAAATAAAACATATATTTATTTTATAAATAAAATTTATTCCCTTAAAATTAAATTGGCATATACCAATTTACATTTATGATCAAAACATACTTCACATTATAACGAAAATGTAACAAAAAATTTGAAATATTTCATGTTACTTGATTTCACAAGGGATATCATTGATATAGATACTCGTAGTAAAGTAAAGTAATCTCGGTGTTAAAGGTAGGAAACTTTTCTGATGACTCCTCAGGTCCTTGGATTGATATTAAATGCTTATAACGATCCCTCGCCTACTATCTTAATACCCAATTCATAAATCTGAAATAATAAATTGTTGTTAAATTAAATAATAAAGACTTTAATGAAATAAATAATTTAAATTTTCCTACATTGATTGACAAAATGGCGGTGTTAATTGCCACTGCTCATCAAACAGTACCTCCAAGTCAGGAGAAAGCGAATAAGAGAGTATAATAACTTTATCCCTACGCTGAACAAAATGTAAAGCAAAAACCATATATAAAAAATCCTTACATTAACTGATGGTGGAGTTGAGAGGACATATACAATAGCATCAACTACTTCGTCCACTTTCAACTTGGGCACATCTGCTAATTCTTCAGGTGGCATATCCGTGTCCACTGAACCAGGAGAAACACTCTAAAAGAAGAAAATCCTATCATTATTATTCCTAGAGTACTTGTTTTTCACTTACAATATTTTCGTACTATTTCTATTGTAATGGATATCGTGCTAATTTATCTATATATACGTTTTATCACATAGGAGGTAAGCTACATTTCCTCGAGAAGGAATGAATGAATGGGAATCCACAACGTCGCACGCTTTTGCCCTTCCCACTTGTCGGTAAAATATCCATATTTGGCCAAAAAACTTATTTGACCACAATAGTATTTATTAGAAATTTTATTACTATTAGTTATGCTTACCTTATACTTAACTATTTATTTATTATTTAGTTATAGTTAACTTACCGTAACTTTTACATTGCTTTTGAACTGTGCTAGCTCGTTACATAGTGCAGCATTAAAGGAAGTGAGAGCATACTTAGTTAGTGGATATACAGACATAGTGCGTGCGTGTGGGACGTAGTGACCAGTCACACTGTAAAAATAATCAAATTGTTATATTTCTGTTATCTAATTTGTAAATTCTCGTGACAAGTGGTGAAGAAAAGTTATCTGAAAAGAATTAGCTATCAATTTACCCATGTATTTATTTATTCTCCTTTTTAAAGCATCACACTGTTTCCCTCATGTGGCAATCAAAAGAAGCCTATTACAAATCACTCCGCTTTCCACATTCCGTCGAATTCTGAAGGCTTTGCTTTTTGAGTTGTGAATTGAACCCAGAATCTATGACGTTTTCAGTCACATGTTTATGCCCTCGTACTACAACTGGCCTCGTTCTCTTACCTATTGATATTAACGATGTGTCCTGCAACGCCCCGCTTTCTCATGCTAGAGTAGGCCAACCTCGTGCTCAAAATCAAGCCTTTCAGGTTTACATCGAGGGCTAATTCAATGGCACTGTCATCTAAACTCATGTCACCACCATCTATATAAGAGAAAAAAACCATAAAAATATTACTACACAATACAAATAAATTAAATCATCTTCACATTGTATCCCGAAAACAGCAGGGAAGGCAGAAAGAACCTAGTGTTAACACACTCCGTTCCCCACTTTGCGTTCAATTCTGCAGGCATTGCGTGTTGAGGGGCGAAACTCAACACTGCGCTTTGCCTCGATACCAGAGCGAAGAAATAAATATATATTTAAATAAATATTTTATACCCCGAAAGGGGATTGAATTCAGAACCATTGCATTACACTGACACCCTTGTGCCATTGCGCCACGACACTTGTGATAGTTATTAAAATGACTGTTGTAATACTAGTTTCCCAGATTCTCTCTGCCTGCCTGCTATGTCTAGGATACAAAAATATAAAAAATATCTTACCAGTAATGTATCCAATGGGCAAAAAGGCTGCGTTGTTTATAAGGATGTCGGCACCGCCAAACTTCTCCTCCACCCATTGGAAAGCTTCTCTAATTTCTTTACCGTTAGAAAGATCTACTTGCCTCGAGTGAATACTACCGTTACCAGTTACTTTCTTGGCTAGTTCCTGCATAGATGAGTATGTTTAGTTGTCAGTTTAAAATGTAACAAAAAAATTACCTATACGAAGAAATCTTCCTAAATATGTCATGTTGTAATATTCTAAAACTCAGTTTATAAATGTATTAATTAATCTAACCTAACTTACATAACTATAAATTGTAAAATCTAAAATAAAATAAAAATGGTTCAGAAAAGACATAAAAATATGTTAAAATTATATGTAACTTCTGTAAACTACGATATTGATTTATATTAAATTAAGTTACTGGACTAATTATGATTTTAACCACCTTCTAATATTATATTAATACTAAATAAGAATCTTACATCAATTAAATGTTGTCTGCGTGCCATTCCAACAACTTTGAGGCCGTGGTTAGCAAGTCGCAGACTGAGACCTGCCCCAATGCCTGAACTAGCCCCCGTCACCACAACGACCTTTCCTGCCCAGCGTTCCATTTTCAATTATGTATTATATATAAAAACTACAAGCAAGCCTCAATCACGACTTTTGTTCGATTGATATTAAATGAAATTACTGAAACTTTTATACCTTAAAAACGCTGACATCATATTTATGTAATAGATATAGTTTAATGATAACACAGTGCAATTATCACGTCGTATAATTCGCATATCATTCATGATATTCATAAATTATAAAATTTGGTCAACGATATCACATAACGATTTAAAAAAAGCTATAAAAGTTTTTAAATTAATTATACTATGTTCGATTTTTTAAAATGTATTAAAAACCAGCTTCTCACTTTATCCCGCACACAGCAGGGTAGAGCGTACCTTGTATTAAGATACTCCGTTCTCCACCTACCGCCAAATTCTGGAGGCATTGATTGTTACTAATATAATATGTATGTATTCATTTTCTGTCGACTTTTGAAGGCATTGTGTGTTTAGTGGCAAAATTCATAACCGAGCTTTGACTCGACACCAGAGCGAAAAAAGTTAATATTAATTATTTCTACTTTAACTTTACTTCCGTAAATATTTTAACGTGTGTTTTCGATTCGTTATAAATCTGTTTAAGTTCAATTGGATCATACAAGTTAACGGTTCCTTTACATACATAAATAAGATGAGACACGATTTTTTATATACTAGTAAATAGTCTGTTTTATAATTGGACTTGTAAAGTTTCTTATTTCATGTTCTAAATATATATTTATTTTATAAGGCAACCCCATTGATTCATTGTATTTTAAAAAAAGATTGACATTTATATACATATTTTATATTTAAAAGTAGACCAGTCACAGTGCAGGAACACTATGAGTATGATAGGGCACTTCTGTTATTATGTCTAAAAATTGTTTATTATATCTATTTGCATTTAATTAAAAAATATTTTTTTAAACTTTATAATTTGTGAGTAAATCTTTGTTTAAACGAAGATAATCATAAAAAAGTTTAATATTATTTTTTATTCAATAACGTTGAATATATAATGTAAATATTGGTATATTAGAGTAGCTATTTGAACATCCAGCTGCCAGAAGGGAGGTAATTCTTATTGTAATATATATTCTAAACCTGCCAACGGATTTAGTAATATACAAATTGTGCTATTTTTAAATAATATATGCATATATATATATTTTATAAATAATAATTTATTTGCTTAAAATTAAATTGGCACATACCAATTTTCATTTATGACCAAACATACATAAATCACATTATAACAAAAATGTAACAAAAAATTGGAAAAATTTTATGTTACTTGATTTCACAAATGATATCACTGATATAGACACTTCTCTGACAACTCCTCAGGTCCTTG
>JBAIZZ010000793.1:0-12234 GCA_037355905.1 Heliconius aoede | reverse complement strand
GTCTTGAATACATAATTTTTCAGCCATTGGTGCATTGGCATGTTCCAAAATATAACAACTTGAACAAGGGATCGTGGTAGTTCTATATAAAAAGGTTTTGTTACCTGGATTTCAGAGTGGCAATCATTTGTTAATCCAAAACCAGCACTTGTCATTGACACAATTGACATACTTGATACAAAATAATGAGACATTCTGAAAGCTTGGGCATCCCGATAGGCAACTAGCCACTTTGTGACATCATTGTCAATATACCAAGGCACTAAACAATTTGATAACACTAAATAAACCATTGAAGTTACAAGATTGTATAAAATTATTTTGATCCATCTTCTTGACAAAAATTTAATATGCAAATATTGATTATATGAATGAAAAGATATCCATGGGCCTAGAATACAATTTGCAGGACAAAGAATGTACCCACCAAATTCAACAGGATTTAAAATTCCTTTAAATAAGTCTCTGTCTAATTCAATTGCTAAAGAAATTATTTTCATTGCTGCTATCATTTGTATACCTCTTATTTGCTGCCACATTTTTGGGTTAACAATATATATCTCACATAATAGCAAAAAAGAAATGACACAAAAAGAAATAAAAATCCCCCTCAATTTTTTTGTGAATAAAGATATAGATATGATAAACATATAGGCACCAATGGTAAGTCCCAGTGTCCAAATAAACGCCCAGCCAATATTGTAGTAAAGAAGAAAACTTCCTAATACAAGAGACAGACTGTGTCGTACATTATGAGGCATAGGCACATACTGTATAATGATGCGTAGGCACAAATTTGCTAATATTAAGTCTTTTGCAAATCGAAGCCCTTCATATAAAGTAGGTTCACCGCATAAAGTAATGTACGTCCAATGATTCTCCACGTATTCCTCATCCTCGTCCATCTTAATTGCCGCACCGGCAGTAGTATAACGTATACTTAACTGTATAGCAAAATATTTCACATTCTCTTATTAACCAAAATCAAATTTTAATATGTGGCTTAATAAGCATGTTTCTGTGGAACATGGAATTAGTTAATTCTTCATTTATATTTTGTAATTTTTATAAAGGTTTACATTAAAAATCGTTTGCGGTTTGAGTGCCTAAAAGTCACTTGAAGTTGACAGATCACAATAAATGTAAGCTACGCTTACACGCTTGCCGAGTTTTGGCAATCTCCAATCCTTCGTTAACACTTGAAAAGGAATAAGTATTCGCATTGCATGTTTTGCAAGCATTCTATTACATACCTTATATAAGAATACGTTTTTTTTACATTATAAAATACTAGGATCCATCACATGCTATGCACGGCGGGTGGAAAATGTTGTGAAATTTTACTAAAATTAAGACGACAGGCGAGAATTTGAGGTTCATGAAAACAAAGAGATCTCCATATCTCCAGAACCCCGACTTCTAGAACTCTTAACAATAAGATCCCTCTACCTACTCTGCAATATGTAGAATACAACGTAAAGCTTTTTTTTAAATTTTTATAATTTATGTTATCAATTCAGTCATCAACATTCAAAAATAATAACGAGAACGAAATATTAATTAATTTGTAATGTGTGACGTATTCAACAGATACAAAATTATAAATTGTTATTCGACCTCAACATTCTTTTTTCTGACTTTTCTACTTCGCTCTAAAGCATTTTTAGTCTTTGGATTAATCGTATATATGTATAATAATCTGCTTGTATTTGTGGTGCGTTTTGCTTTTTGATTTATATTCTTACGAATTATATGTTCTATTAAAAATTAAACATTTTAATTATGAAATTTTATGTAATTGTTTCTCTGTTTAATGGATGCCGTGAATGAATTCCGCCATAAGTGAGTTGAAAGTTTGTGCACAGTTATTACTCTTTACTCTGGGAGATCAAGATATGATTTAATAAAAAATATATAAAGGATAGAAAATGGCTAGTCCATCTCCTCAAAGTAGCCCTATGCCTCCACCGCAGGCGCCGAGCCCTATGGGTCCGCCAACGCAGAGTCCGGCTCCGCCACAGTCGCCTCATAGCCCTTATAATCAGCAACATATGAATGGCCCGCCTGCATCACACCCGCCTGGCTCTGTTCAGCCACCAATGCAAAACCATATGCCGTCAACGGGTCCACCACATACTATTGCGTCAAACACTAATGGTCCACCTGGAGTCCCACAGCAACACCCAGGAATGCCGCCAAGTGGTCATCAAATGCCTCCTCATATGGTTGGACCACATATGCCGGGCCCACCAGGCCATTCATTAGGTGCCACTGGTTCCCATCCATCTGGACCTAACGGTCACTCTGGCATTCCCAATAATCCTCAGCATCCAAATATTCCTGGACAAGGTCCTCATGGATATATGCAACATCAAATTGGACATATGCCTCAAAACCAGGTAATTAAAATATTAAATAATATTTTTATTTTTAAACTATTGTTAAATATAAATATACAAGTATAAAACAATTACCATTTATTACTATTTACAGACAAAAACTAGTTATTTTAGTACATTTCTTGCTAAAAATATTAATAAGTATCAAGATTACTCTGATATTAGTAAAATGGACTTATTAATCAAAACCAAACTATATATAAAGACAATTGCAATGGGAAATGTTATATTCAATTTGTGGATACTTTTACTATTGAATAATGGATGATAGATATCGTAGGACATAAGCAGTGACTCGTTTAAAATTGTAAAAAAATGTTTTCTAAGATGCTCTATTTGTTGAGGTAGAGGTAACAATGTGCTACTATTTTCTAAATATAAAGTATACACAATTGGTGTATTTAATTTGAACTTAACCCAATCTGCAATATTTCCAGAAAAATTGTCTGAAACAATAACCATAAATATTTTTTAATTAACTGTAGTATGGACTTAAATTTTTTAAATACAAATTGAAATAAATATAAAATGATAATATTAAAGTATCAATTATGTATGTTTTAGTATTATATGATTTGAATACTTTCTAGTATTCTGTAAGAGATGGTGATGGTATTGCCCTTAGCTGCACTGCATTCTGCCTGTATCCTTGCAGAATGAACTGATGATTATAAAACTTAAATATATACTATTGATATGATAAAAATGTTTTATTTAAAATGTTTAAAAGTACAATAATATAAGGTTTTAATTTAAAGAATAAACTTAGGAGTCAAGACTTACAAAAAATTGAAGATGTTCCTGCTATGTAATAAGTTACATTATAGTTTTTATAGACTTTGTAAGCTGTGAACTTCAGCATTTCTCTCTATTTAAAAATCATGCATTGTGATTAATATTTCTTGGCAAGAGAATAATTATTACATTACTTAAAGTTTAAATTAGCAAACAAAAATTATGCAGCTTTCTACTTTTTTTTTAACAGAAAGAATTTAGAGTCAATAGGTTCCACACACTCCCAAATTAGATATGTTTAATGTTGGAAGTCAATGCCACTCTTTTGTCTTGCCAAAAAAGGGGAAAAAAAATTCTTCTTCTCCCTAAATAGGAATAGAGCCCACATCTATCACATAACAGTATTTTAAATATTTTTTTTTAACAAAATATATAAAAATGTCTCTAATAAAAAGTTACCAGAAATCTTATTGCATCTTTACCTTTGTATGAAACTAATTTTTAATTTTACCAAAATGTATTAGAAAATTTTTGAAAATTTATTTTATATAAACTTTATACTTACTACAATATCACGGTTATTTGATTGGAGATTGAAATTTGCATAGGGGATTGTTATATACTTTCCAAATCCTCTTATGTTAATAAATGCCATCATATCTTGAGCAAGACTATTTAATACATATGATAGTGACAGTGTCTCCTCTTCCGAAAAAGGCTTATGACCCATATAAATAGAGTTACATTCTTCACCTATAGCTAGAGTTTATATGTTTTCCATTATATTAAGGCTCTGGCTTCTATTTTGCAAAATTTTATTTAAAAAAAAATTAAGTTTTCCCTTACCAAGAGCCATAGTTATAAATTGTTATTAACAATGTTATAAACATGAGGTGTCATGGTGCAGTGGCAAAGTTGATTGTAAATATTGGTTTGATTTCCACTTGGAGTTAAGTATTATCATTTTTGCATTGCTCTGGTTATAAGACAAAGTGAGATGTTGATTTAGTTTGTGCTTCAGCAATGAAATGTCTAAATGAAAAGGCTTCCTCTGCCTCACATGTGGCATACGGCATGAATGATGTAATGTTCATACATAAAATTTCTTACTTTTTGAAGGTTTCTCCCAAAACCAGTTCCTTGCAATAGTCACACCTACTGCAATATTGTGGTTTCCACATATTATTTTCGGATAAATTTCTCTTCGATTTTTGGACCAAAGTCTATCCTGAGGGAAATTCATTTACAAGTTAAATTGTTATTTTATTAATTTAAATATCACTTGCAACTTTATTTGTAAAAACCAGTATATCAAAATAAATTACAAACTTTTAAAAAAAAAATTGATGATGTTGCTTTGCATGTGTATATATAATAATAATAATAATCTCTTATACTCCAACAATGAAGCTATGAACAAAAAATTAAGATTTCTACAGCCAGTAGTTTTCAGTGGAAGTTAACCCAGCTTGTAGTGAAAAACATGTATTTATGATTGTAAAAATAATATCACTTATTAATCTATTATTATTCTTTACTGTTTTATGTTTTTTAATTATATTAACCTTATCCTTGGTGTAGACAAACCCATCAGGATTCAAAATAGGCAAGAGGTAAAAGTCAAAAATATTTAGAAGATTTCTAAACTTTGAGTTGTCGACAAATTCTGAGAGCAAATTTAAAATTAGTGATGATGATATCCAATCTAAACCATCTTCTCCACCAACTAGAAATACAACTGGTTTCCTTTCACCTTGAGATAACTTCAAAAAAAATATATCTCTGCCTTCATATGTTTTGGCAATAACAATTTTTTGGATTATGCCACTTTCTTTTTCTTTAGTCTCAAGCCATTTAAGAATATTTTCCCAGTTGTGAAAATGTTCTGATATGTTAACACTTTCAGTGAACATTTTTTTTACCATCAATTGCTTCCTAAAATGGTATTAAGATTATATTAAATAAATCCGCTTTACACTGGATCTCGCACACAGCAGGGTAAGCAGAGGAACCTAGTGCTAAGACGTGCCATGCGTGCTGAGTGGCGGAACTCAACGTCTCGCTTTGCCTCCATTGCAGAGAGATGAAATGGTGATATAAATGTAAATAAATATTTCATCTCCTTGAGTGGACATCGAAGCCACAACCAGTCTAGGCCGTCTGGCAACGGGCACAACACTTTGGTCCCGTGCATCACGACTGGCGATATTATCTTAAAAAACGATGTTTAAATTTATATTAAGGCCAGTGGCGCAGGGGCACAAGTGTGCGATTATAAACGCGGCTAATTGTGGGTTCGATTCCCACTTGAGGCAAATCAATTCGTTGAATTCTCCTCAATATGTAATATCTTCAGAATTTGACGGAGAATGGTCTTAACACTAGGTTCTCTTTGTCTACCTTGCAATGTGCGGGACATAGCGTGAAGGTGACAGATAAGTTTCATTAAATGTTAATAATCGATGTGTTTTATAAACATGACAATGTAATAATATTTTAAATCTTACTTTGAAATTAATGAAATTAAATTATATTGTATCCCATCAGACTCAAGTTTTGCTTCAAACTTTCGAGTTGCACTATTGTGTACTATAATGTCCATAGGCATGGCAGCCTCATTTGATACACCATTAATGTAAATAGTTGAATGTCTCTTGATATGCATATAATACAATATTTGTCTTTCGTGTGGATTAAATGCCGTCACTTCATAGAATGTATAATTTTCCATACCATTTACAAGAAGGAAGTGATCTAAAATTTTAACAATAAATAAATTTAAAAGTATCATTTTCAATGTGGCCATGCTGCAAAATTGTTGTCTCATATATTTACATAAAAGAATTTAATGATTTTCTTTTTTCAACTGTAAACTGTTAATACTAATAATTTTTTTAAAAATAATGAAATTGTATAAATATATTTATAAAAATGTCTATATTGAAATATTTACCTATTGTATAAACATGTTTTAGTTAAAATTTTTATTTGAGGCCAGTTGTGGCGCAGCGGCACGTAGTGTAACTGTCAAACCAAGCGGTTCTGTGTTTGATCCCCGTTTGAAGAAATTAAATATTTAATTAAATTTAAATTTATTAAAATATTTAGTTATATTTCCATTTCTTCGGTTTGGTGTTGAGGCAAATGTGCGGTTTTGAGTTTTGCCACTCAACTCGCTCCCAAAATTGGGCAGAAATTGGGGAATGGAGTGGCTAAATGCTAGGTTCCCTCTGACTATCCTGCTGTGTGCGGGATACAGCATGAAGCTGATTTAAATTTTTTTAAATTAAATTTTACAGGGAGCTATGGCAATGGCTGGCGGTCCCACGCCTGGAAATGGACCACAGGGCCCACCTGGCTCTTCAGGCGTGCCTTTGCCCATATCGGGTCCGCCACCGCACGGGGGACACCCTCAGGGTATGCCGCCGATGCCGCCGCATCATGGCATGATTCCATCGCAAGGTGGCTACTCCCATGCGGCGCCGTCGCCCGGTGGAGCGCCAACTCCACCTGCAGGTCAAGCACCTGGACCAGCACAACCTCCTGCTGCACATACACCTCCCCATGGATCAGCACCGCCGTCCTCGTCATCAGCCAATGGGGCCCCATCATCGTCACCTATGCAGGGTTCTCTATCCGCTACGGGCCCTGATAACCTCAACGCCTTACAGCGAGCTATAGATTCTATGGAAGAGAAAGGATTACAAGATGATCCACGATACTCGCAGCTGGTAGCTATTCGCGCCCGCAGTAACCCTCAAGATCCTAATAAGGGGTTATTTTCAAACACTCAGCTGAGTCAGTTAAAGTAAGTAAGCTAGTTTTGAAGAATAAAATATGCATTTTTGGCTAGATTTTAATGTAGGTATTAATACAACATTTATTTTAATTTAGGGCGCAAATAGCAGCATACCGAAATTTGGCCCGTAATCAGCCTATTACACAGCAAGTGGCTATGATGGCGGCCGGAAAGCGTACTGGCGATACCCCACCAGAGTGTCCTACACCTCCAGCTCAGCCACCTTCACCTTACAGTCAAGGGTATGTACGAGTATATTGCATAGCTATAGTTTTACAGGATTATTAAATTGTAACAAATTTTTATCGTTCTAATGGTGGGTGGTAATTTACGTAATTGACACTAAGGCTCGAGAGATATAGGGGTCACCAGTTTTACGAAACCTTCCACAAGTTATACTTCCATTTTTTCAATCATATAGTTCATGCCCATCATATAGTTTTGTCTCTCTGTGTTCTTTTGTATTGTACAATAAAGTATATTATTACGATTATTTCAGACAACCACTAGCTGGTGGGCAGGGCGCGGCGTCCGGCGGCAAGGCGGGCGCGAGCGGGGACGCGGCGCGTGGCGGCGGCGGGGCGCCCCCCACGCCGCTGCCCATGACTGGCCAGATGGCCCCGCCTACGCTGCCCACGCCGCCGCTCGTTAATCCGGTAACTTATCTATACATGTTATAATATATGTATAATTGTAACTGATCACTTGACTGATAATAGTTTTTCTCATATTCCACGTACAGATTTAATAGAACCAATAAAAATTATTTTTATGTCTCTTAGTTCCGATATTGTCTTTATATCATTAATGAATGATTAAATGTTAATAGAACACGACAGTATTCAGATTAGTAAATAATTATAGTGGTTAACTGAGGCATTTTACAACTGGCCTGGTTAGATAAAGTAGCAGCATCATAAATAAAGTTCATATGTATGTATGTGTGTATGTATGTATTAAGATGTATATATATGTATGTTTTCAAACCAATGTTTATTGTTACAGCCAATGCTAGGAGGCCCGCCCATGCGCGGTCCGGCGCCGCGCGGCCCCATGCCAGGTGCCCCTGTCGGAGCACCTCCCCAACAGGTAAAACCTATTACGATATTCTAGTTTCTAATAATAATCTTATTTTTAATCATCTTCACGTTTATAGAGAAAGCCTAGTACTGTAGCCCTATGGTGACTATTTTCCATTTTCTCAACGCTGAGCTTTAAATATAGGGAAAATTTCCCTTGAGACTACCACCACAGTGTTTATAGTCAGACACTACACATCAAAGGTATCAATTATTGAAATATTTTTAAAAATATGCCAGAGCGTGGTTATAGTTCGTGGTCGACATGGTCGGTGTGCACAACCGGCACAGTCGGAAACTCGCTCGGAAGTGAACCCGCACACCATTTATACTGTCTCACAATAATCTATTGTCAAGTACAGTCAGTGAACTATCCATCTTATTATATGAGTAGCATCATACCAATTAATTCGAGTAGTTTAAGTCATTTTTCTCTAACAAATATATATATATTCTAATTTAAATTTTATTTATTAATGAGAATGAAGTATCTTAACACTAAATCCTCATACTTGGCCTATCTGCCTTGTAATGTGCAAAATACAGTCTGAAGCTAATAAAACTTAATTTGATAACAGCAGCAGCAAGGGGTTCCCACTCCAGGTGCAAAACAGAATCGCATCACATCTATACCCAAGCCCGTGGGGATTGATCCACTGCAAATTCTCAATGAAAGAGAAAACAGGTAATGCTATATTTTTAGATTTGTTTCTTTATTTTATTACTAGCGACCCACCGGCGGCTTCGCCCACTTTAATTTATTATTATATATATTATTATAACCAAGTCATACAAAATCTGTGGTTAATTTATATAGGGAGGAAGCTGGCAACACTGGCCTAGGCAACATGTCAAATTCATAACTCCTTAATTTTAATTATAAAATTTGTATTTTATAGTATTAAAATATATAATTTACTGTATATTTTGTGAAATAAACTAATTAAGTGTAATTTGTGTATAAAATAAGAAGAAGAACACGAACGTTAAACTGTGTAACCGACGTGAGCTATCGTCTGTCAGTGTGCTAACGGTACCCGGGCCTGCGGGTGTGAAATATGTTACCGAAGACTACACAGGAGTGGGCAACCAGGCCCCTGTGTCAGTGAATGCTACTGGCAGCGGTAACAAGAAACTTGTACAACAATTCTTACACCCTAGCATGTTTCTACCAAGACACAGATCCGCATCTGTGGGAAGTGCTGCAGAGATTAGTGGATCTCAATTACTACAAACCGATGACCCTCAGTCAAGCACAAAATCAAGTAAAGTCAACCCTCCATCCTGGCAGAGAATACCAAATAAAAGGAATCCCAAGAGAAGAAATTGTCACAAACACCATCTCCAGACCAATCCGAACATCGAACCAGTTTACTGGACTAGCTATTGATCTTGATGAGCAGAATATTGATACAAAGGTGAGAAAGCCTAACAAACCTCCTCCAATAGTACTCTATGGTGTTGAGGATGTTAATAAATTGACCGAACTCTTAGAAACAGTGGCAGAAAGAAATCAGTTTACCTACAAAATAGTTAACAGGAACCAACTCAGAATCAGTAGTTTGGAAATTGAGGTATACAAAAAACTGATTATGATTGTTAGAGAAAATGGTCTTATAGGCCATACATTTAATAGAAAAGATACAAGAAATACTAGAATAGTAATCAGAAATCTGCACCCCTCTACTCCACTCAATAAAATCAAGGAAGAAATAGAAGCTACTGGTAATATAGTTACTGGAGAAATTATCAATGCTAAATATGGACCTGAAAAGAAGGCAACATCAACATTTTTTGTGAACCTGGCACCAGGGCCTAACAACAAAGCAGTTAAACTTCTTAAGTACATATACCATCAATCAGTAGTGATAGAGGATCCCAGAAAAAGAACATCAATTGTTCAATGCCACAGATGCCAACAGTATGGTCATTCCAAGAACTATTGTATGAGGCCATACCGCTGCGTAAAATGTGGAGAATCCCATAGAACATCTGAATGCAAAAAACGTGATCGTAACTCTCCTACTCTGTGTGCATTGTGCAAGGGACCCCATCCAGCTAATTATAAAGGATGCAAGGTATACAAAGAAATACTAGCCCGTAAAACTAAAAGAAACGTACAAATAAATAATAAAGATCAGATTATTGAACAACCTCAAACCCCAAATAATTATGCAGAAATGGACAAAGTAACAAATAATGTGAGGAAAATTGGAATCACACAACAGAAAGGAACGTATGCCGAAACTGTAAGTCAGACTTTTAACAAAAGTTCAATACATAGGGTAGAACAGGATACAAACCAGAACACAACCACTGCAGATACAACAAATATATCTCTGGAGTATGTACTGTTAAAACAAACTGAAAAGTTCGATCTCATCATTCAACAAATGAGCGCTCTGATGAGTCTCATAGTCAAACTAGTTGACCAACTCTCAAAATGATTTCCTTACGTTTAGCTACTATCAACATAAATGGACTAACACCAAACAAACACGAAGTAGAAGTATTAATGAAGGCACATAACTTAGATATATTACTTATCTCGGAAGCCCATTGTACCACTAACACTTATCTAAGCTACAACAACTACCAATGTCATTTGACGCCTCATCCAGATGGTAGAGCACACGCTGGAACTGCAATCATAATAAAAAAATCTATAAAATATCATCAAATGCCTGACTATAAAACAGAACATATACAAGCTACAACTATAGCAGTAGAAGATAAAACTGGTTACCTTAACATAACTGCAGTGTATTGTCCACCAAGATATACCATAAATGAGACAATGTTCACTGACTTCTTCAACACTCTTGGAAATCGTTATATCGCAGGGGGAGACTGGAATTCGAAGCACATGTACTGGGGATCTAGAGTGACGACTACCAGGGGTAGACAATTGAAGTCGACACTGGAGAATCATCATAGCTTTGCTATAACAACTGCAGAACCAACATATTGGCCAAGCCATTCCGACCGACTTCCTGACCTGCTGGACTTCTTTGTTGCTAGGGGACTCACTAAGGAGTATCTTAGGGCTGAATCTTGCTATGACAGTCCCTCAGACCATACACCAGTTATACTCACGGTAAGCTCGGGTTTGATAGAGACAACGGAACCCATTACTCTTTATAATAAAAATACTGACTGGGATTCTTTTGGGCAGTATATAACAGACAATATACAAATGAATGTGGCTTTGAAGACAAATGAGGACATAGATGAGGCGACAGAATACATTACGAGACTAATCCAGGAATCCAGCTGGTTAAACACTCCTTGGTTAAACTCAAAATTGAAAACTACTGACTATCCCGCAGAGATCAAAATGGCAGTACTAGAAAGAAGAAGGCTGCGAAGAGTCTGGCAATCATCTAGACTAGATTTAGACAAGCGAAGCTTCTACAAAGCATGCAATAAATTAAAAGAAAACTTAGCTGAGTGGCACAATGATATGCTTGCTATGAAATTGGAATCCCTCACACCAACTCCACAAACCAACTACTCGTGGAAGTTTACTAAATATTACAACAGGCCGCAACCAACAATTCCCCCACTGAAGTATAACCATGGTTGGGCAAGGACCCCTCAAGAAAAAGCAGATTTCTTCGCTGATTACTTATCGAAGGTCTTTACCCCTAATCCTAGCAATGACAGTGAGACTGAACAGATTGTGGACTCAGTTCTGTGTCAGGACTATCAGATGTCGAAGCCCCCGCGCCCTGTGACAGTTCATGAGACTTGGCGAATGATCAAAAGCTTAAAAGATAAAAAGGCACCTGGCTTTGATCTCATTACTAAGGAGGTATTAAGGCGGCTACCAAGAATGGCAGTGGTGTTTCTAACTACACTGTTCAATCGCATTTTGACAGTTCACCATTTTCCACAGCTGTGGAAAATATCGCAGATTCTCATGTTATATAAAGCAGGAAAACCGCTTCATGAAGTCTCCTCGTATCGACCCATTAGTCTGCTCCCAGTTCTATCAAAAGTTTTTGAAAAACTACTTCTCAACAGAATCAAATCAGTACTAGATGATGATAACATAATACCGGACCATCAGTTTGGGTTCAGGTCTGGGCATTCAACCGTGGAACAGGTTCACAGAGTGTGTGACAGGATAAGACAAAGCCTAGAAGAAAAAGAATACTGCTCCTCAGCATTTTTGGATATACATCAAGCATTTGATAGGGTGTGGCACAGAGGCTTACTG
>JBAIZZ010000792.1:0-12260 GCA_037355905.1 Heliconius aoede | reverse complement strand
GAGTTTTAAAGTGTTTTTTCTTAGCACGACAAATCTCTTGATGACTGGTGTATTATTATATACTATGTGAGAATTATACAATTTCCTTATACAACAAAGTATCACAAAAAGTAGAGTCAATTATAATGTATTTAGATTCCCGATTACATGCTTTCTAATATGAATATAAAAACATAATTGTACTCCAAACAATAGTTAACTTTCCCGGATTGACTTCCCTATTAGTATATAAGTGATGCTTTCTCAGGCACTTCCTGATTACACTAAAAAAGGTTAACGGATATACTCGTATAAAATACTTGAGAGTATGTACATTGAATATATAATTAATAAATTACAACTTATATATAGTTGCTCGTTCCTTCGTAACATCTAGTGTTTACCTACTATGACGGAGGTCGTCAGTTCAAATCGTCAAGCGTAATTATTTATTTAGTATTTAGAGTCTAGAGTTATTAAACTGTAAACATATATTAAAGTGCCCATAAACAGCCAAAAAACAAAGTTTAACTTTGTAAATAATTACTCAAAAAACCATCGATTTAGTAGAAAAAATTAGAACAATCTAGACGAAATGAATCCACTAAACGAATTAATGTAAATTAAATACTAATTGGCAGAGATCCAATACAGTGAAATTATTGTACTCGGTGTTATTGACCTCTTTTATCGTATCCCGATCGTGGACACTAAAAAAGTGTTTTTTTTTTTAAATATTTGCGTGTTATTTTTCTTTTTGTTTGTAAATAAGATTAAGTATTTTTTTATATTGATACTATTTCTACTTGGCCGTATAGCTGTTAACAAAACTTGTTGTTGAGGTTACGGGTTCAAATTACACATAACGTTTGTATTTCACATCCAAATATATGACAAGTCACATGTACAATTAAAGTAAGGTGTGACATTAATTCCATTAAATGGCGGAAAATGGGGAACAGAGTGTCTTGACACTTAGTTCTGCAGTGTGAAGGATACTGCGTGATGTCTGATTTAATTATGATATAGGAAAAACGAGTTAAGATATATATATAATGAAAGTATCTTAAAGGTAACTTGCATTGAGTACATTGCCAAAGAATTAATGAAACACGTGTACTGCTCTACATTGACCGTCTACGAGTATAATTTGCAAAAGGCGCGGCGCCTAAATACCCAGCGCTCTAGTGTGTCATTAGTATGTCTATTCTATTATAGGAGTTACCCCATAATATGCTGACATTGTACATCGGTTATTTATTATTAAATTTAGATAAGCTTCAAATAAATAAAATAAAGACAGTCAGTAAACGATTGCTTGGGGGTTCAATTCCCACTCGAGGGAATAAAATATGATTTATAAATATTATCATTTCTTCGTGTCTTTTTACTAGGTTCTCTTTTCTATCCTGCTGTATGGGGGATAGAGAGTGACGCTATTTTTAAAGAAAAGCCTCTTAAGCCTACACTTAGATCACAAGTTTTAGTTACTGCACTGAGCTCCCGAGCATCTAGCTCCAATGAGTTAGATTTGAACCTTACAAATTGGATCTATGGTAATCTAGGTGATTTATCTTTGTGATATCTAAAAGATCCATATAAAAAAAAATATTCTACAGACGCTCATTTATATGATTCACATAAGTTTTAAAAGTAATTAAGCAAAACCCTTAAAATGTATTTGTTACGGTCCAATGAATTATCATTCACGGAAATCTTTGTATCTTTGTATGAAACCGACGACTATAATAAACACTATTAATGATATACTAAATTATGTGGAACGGAACGAAAATATTTTTAAGCATATCTTATTTTATTGTCAACCTAGAAAACGTGACTTTTATCCCTTAGTTATAAAAAAATGTAACTGTTTAAAAATACGGCAGAAAAGAAACAATACATCAGATCTCAAATATTACACCGTCCCGGCGCAACGGGTATCTGAATGTGGGCTACTCTGGGGTCGTAGGTTCGACCTCGGAGAATTAATTATTTTTATTTGCCCGATCTGGTAATGTGAAATGTGACGTTGAGTTTTACCACTTAATACCTAATGACCCGAATTCGGGCAGAAAATAAGAGAGCAGAGTCTTGATACTGGTATTCCTCTACCACTCTATGAAGGCTAGGAAGCTAAATACATATGTAATTTCTTCAAGTCTATCTGTATAATTACGAAATATAAATCTTTATATACATACAAAAACGAAGTAAATAACAAGTATATTATAACACATAAAAAAAAGTTTCGTTGTTTTTGAAATGATTTCACTTCGAGATCAATAATATAAATTGTTATCGTTATTGCCCCAGTTTAATAGCTGCTATACACATTTTATTGAAGAAATACAGTTTTTATTGAATATTTTCACCACATTTTACGAGGACCTTTTTTATATATTATATAACTAGCTGAGTCCGGTCGCTTTGCTCGCGCGAAGTTTAGTGCTGTCAGCTGTTGGCTTAGCGGGAAAAAACACGTACCGTCGGACAAAAATTTAAAGTACAAGAAAATGCGTTTCTGGATTCCGGATCTATCTACCCTATACTCATTTCGGGAAGGGAACAACTCCTCGAAATTCCACGCCATTCGACTCGGCCGTTTCAGAGTCTATAGCCAACAGACAAACAGACAGATACACGAACAGACATTTCTTTTTATATATATAGATTTTCAATAGGTATTATGAAGTAAAAAATGGTAAATCAAGTCCATAACGTAATCGTGATCTAAATATATTTTTTATTATTTACTTTGAACTTATCATCTTAAAACGTTAAAAACAAGACAAAAGAGGGCCATCGTCTGTGAGAATTGAGGGCAGCAAAAAGAAACTACTGGGACTTACAAAGTCAAATTTTAGTATGTAGGTAAATCAGTGTAGAAGAGCACAAAGGGAGCATTCCTCAAAATTTCTAGAATACATGGGATAACATGGGAATACATGGGACTTTTTTTACTTTTCATCTAAACGTCCACGTGAACTATGTTACGTGAGAAGAATAAATACCAAAAGATTCAAAATTTTACAAAAATAGTCATATTTCACTGGGTCTTGTACGACACATAGCTCGTGTCCATGTATGGTATGTTTTTGATTGACCTTCCACACTTGAATGAGTCAGCCGGCCTTTTTGGGTGAGAGTCTTCTACTCATTGTGAACTGATATAGTAGCGAGATTAAGGTATAAAAGATAATCTGTATAATCCATCTGTATTTAAAATGTTGACCACCATTCAATAGTACCTAATAATAGTTTAAAAAATCTATGTTCTTACTATATTTCGTCGTCAATTACGGTTTTTAAAAATATGCCGTAAACCTATTTGATATTGTGATATGCAAAGTGTAGTAACAAATGTGTGAATATAAAAAAGGAAAAAGATTTAGTATAAAAAGACTACATATAAAACTATTCCTTTTACTGACAGAAAAAGCACATACTAAACCACTGGACTTAGAAGAAGAGAAAGAGCTATAAGAGAGTATTCCTATTTTAGCTTTTATATATAAAAGATTGCAAACAATGTTGTGGGCGACGATTAATAATATATATTATAAAAGGTCTTAAAGACAAACTCTTTAAGGAAGTAAGAGTGCTATTAATTATAAATCTATGCACATTCTAGAATATTACAATTTGCTTTCTGTTCTCGGCTGCATAACTCCACAGGGTGGTCTTTGCATTCTGATATTAATTAGTATTTGCATGTACATTGCAGGAGCAGCACCGGCTGAAGTAATAACGACGCGAATTATAACTGTTTAAACTGATACAAATAACTGATTTTAATTATGTATATTTTTAGAATTATATATTTTGATATAACATTGAAAATTTAATCTGTGTTAGTAATTGCAATAAATTTTTAGGGGTCCGTACTTTTTAAGGAAAAAAGGAAGCCATATAGGATCACTGTGTCGTTTGTCTGTCAAGACGCATTATGCTGTATCCCGGACACAGCACGGTAGACAGAGGGAACCTAGTGTTAAGACACTCCGTTCCCCACTTGAAGATATCAAGTTGAAATTCACATTTATTGAATGAATTTAAAATTGAATGAATTAATCTTTAACTGTAAAATATTTGTACATAGGTGCATACAGAACATTTATATAAGGCGCTAAGGATAATTAATAAACTGCGTATACCTTATTAATACAGAGTACTTAAAGGACAGACCCTTACATATAATATCTGAGACGATCTAGGAATACATATTGGTTGACACATAAATGTATGTCAACCAATATATTAAATAGGTTATATGACATAGATTCTTAACGGCGCTGTCATATTTATGCCAGTGCCATACGACATTACTTATATTATTTGCTCTCGAATCTCAGAGAGAATCTCACTGACTTTACGAAGTTGCTTTGGGTTCATATTCAAGTATCTGATTAGTATCTGATGACTTTTTAATTTCTATTATCTTTTTACTTTTTTTTATAAATAATAATATTTAACAAATTAGCACATTCGTAGCAATGATAATAATAGTAAACCATCTGTGATATAACGTGACCTTACGAAGGTCATTTACTACTTACACGCTTAAAGTCAATGAAAACAAGTTTTCCATTATGACCAGGATCTTTCAAATTCTTTCCAAATTATAATTACATAAGTTTGTGGTATATTTATTGTATAAGATCAACGACTAATACAATATTAAATGATATAATATATGCAATAAATCTAGTTAATTAATCCGTTAAAAAACTGGATTATGCATATGTATATATGTATAATATAAAAAAGAGTCAGCTGCGTTTCTTCCTGCAGTTTATCACACTCAGTTCAGAATAATAAATTGTAGAGCCTTTAGTTAGTACATATCCGATTCCAAAAATGTGGAAGACGGGTGACGATGAAAACATGTTAATATTCATATTAAGTCATAGAGCAAAACAATAAACAAAGACTGTATAACCTTGCAGCGACACGCGTAATTGTGTAATGTAATTGTAATTAATACTATAAATTATGAACAGAAGGCGTAAAATATGAATAAACTGTATTTTAACATTTCCAAGTAATATGATGGTAACATGTGGTGTACGTCCTTAACTTGTTGTGAATCACTGTATGAGGCAAACCTTGCAGCAGGGTCAATAGTAACTTACATATAAATGCTTATTATGATGAAAACGAAATTTCTAAGAAACTACAAGGTAGGAGTGACTTAACACTAGGTACTCTCTGCCTATCCTGCTGTATACGGGATACAGCGTGAAGCTGTATTAATTAGATTTTTTTTCTCACACTAATTACGTGTATATTATATAGCAGGTTCATATTTTTTGTACCAACATCGTAAAATTGGTCAAGATCTTGTTAGTTATTCCATTAATAATGTTAATACAATGTGGAGAACGACCTAGCTTACCATTTAAGTAAACATGGGTAAAGCAATTACAAATGCACTCTTGAAACGAGAAATCAAACTGGTTGTAAATACAACTTGATCTAAATAAAACATCTAGATAATATCAACTTCTCGTTTTATCCCGTAAATAACAGACGTAATCAGAGCCTAGTGTTACTGTCAGGAGACTCTTCACGAGTGCAGAACGAACCTACAGCCATCGTGCTTACAGTCAAAAGCTTTTCCATTGTACCACGATGGTCTCATTGAGATAGTTATGTATTTAAAACAGAAATTATTTTGACCGCGGCATGGTTAGCTGTAGATAAATAATAGGGATCAACTTAATTAGCTGACGCAGCTGCCACGACCACATGTGTTGACGTGTGAGTTAGATAACGACTACTTATGCTAACATTTTAATGATTGCATTTGGTTTATACGTTTGCTTGCAATATTAAAAAAAAAACACAAACCAGGAATTATTAATTAATTTGACATTAGGTAACTTATTTAAATTTATGCAGATAATAAAAGTGCTAAAATAAATAGTACCTACATATATCCATTTATTTATAAAAGTTAATTTTAAGCAAAATATTTGAAATGTTACAGACTAAGCATGAGGAAGTTATATAAACAGCATAGTTTATTTATAAAGTTAATAATTTTTTTCTTGATTTTTTAGGTAACGTTGTTTTATGCTATTGTATGAAACATTCTATTCAAGCACAAAAATCTTATTTCTGTTAATTATTTTAATTATACTGTAAATAAGATAATAGACAATATAGACGTTACTTTAGTATGGATAACACACTTCAGCGCGTACATGAGTCTGTATGGGCTTTAAATATTAAAGACTATAAAATTAGCGTATGTTATAAACATAAAATTTTTGTAAAGTGTTAAACTAAAAGTTAAGTTTACATAATAAAATTTTTATAGTCTATTTCATTAGAGTTTTCCACATAAACGTAGGTATTATGTTACTCTACCCGTTTTTAGTGTCGATGAGAAGCGACACGTAGTGAAAAATCTTCGATCCACAAACTGAACGTTGAAAAGATATTTTAAAAAAGTATAAAAAATATACGCAAATACTAATGTACACAACAATATGATACTATATTTTTGAAAGCCTCCAACCGCGGATTATATTAAAATAATAAAAAATAATTTGATTCCGGATAATTTTTTAACAAACATCACGCATTTTCTTATAATTCTTGTAAAAAAAAACCATTTAAAATTCAGAAATACAATATATTTAATATTAATAAAAGCAATAACGAAAATACGTTTGACGAGTATTCAAATAATATATCAACCAAACGCTCGTGCCAAATTAGATAATATAATAAAAATTAACATCTAAAATAAAACAACTGTGTACGCCGTACGCTAAAACAAGAGTTACAACAGTTCATTCAATATAAAATAAATAAACACAAAGGCGCTCTATTCATTAATTGATACGGTAGATACTCTTCCGTTCCGTTGCGTACTTATAATAAAAATAAACCTGCCGGATGGTTAAACGAAACTGTGAGTGAATGCAATCTTAAGTATCTCGAACACGTGCGCCACTGTACGTATCATAGTAAACAAACACTATCATGTGAGGCCAGCTATTAACAGTTTAAAATTAATTTAAAATGAAAATCAATTTTTAAATTAATTAAAATTATATAAAATTAATAAATATAAAATAAAATACTCACAGCCCGGCGATATTCCGTTCTCCTTCATAGCGCAGCGGAACGGATAATAAGTGCCCGGCATCACCTTGCCGTACATTGTACGATCCATGTTGGACCAATCGCGTTGTCGATTAATGAATTAAGACACCCACGGGAACAACACTACGTTTAGCGCACCATAATCGCAGCCTACAACTAATTAGTGTAAACAATACTGGCAAAAACAAAAAGAAAAACGGTATAAATCCCTAGAATTTTGACAGCACTATCTATTCAAATTGATTATCTCTGAAGGCCGCAAATGTAACTGAAGCAATTGTAATGATATTAAATATTATCAATATATTGGTATCACCTGTAGATAAGTTGTGTGATAAGTGAGTGACAATGTCAAGAGGGCGAGGTCGCGGTGCACCGCGCACTAGCAGAGTATTCGTCAACGCGTCCCAGCCACAACTAAAGAGTCGTGGCCGCGGTGCCGGCGTATGCGCAGGCCACTCCAGCTATACCGGCTGAAGATTATTTATAGTGGACTTGACCACAAAGATGCCTCCGTCAAAATATTTATACAAATTTATATCAGTTAAGGGTCCTTTTATTATAATTTTATAATACACCATTACAGCAGTCGCTCATAGCAAAAATGAATAAAAAACTAATCTACAACATCAACATGTAAGACGCACGCCCCTTTTTATATTTAATCGTCAAATTTAATACGAAATATGAGTCTTTTAATTAATTTAGTTCCACATGGTGGTGGCGAGTAATTAAAAACATTTACGAGAAGTCGTTTAGTCAAGCGATAGATCAAAGTGGCGTAGCTTTCGTTCTAATGAACGTCGTAAAGTTGGAGGGAAATTGAGAAATGTCACGAGTAGGGAAGCGCGGAAGCGTGCGACTCGTGCGCGCCTTGTAGAATATAGACGAATGCGTTTGACACAGAAAGAATCAGCGATAACCGTGAAATTAAAAAAGTAGTTTCACACTTTTTCACGCACCAAACTTAGTGCTATGATACTCCGTCTCCACTTTCCATTTAATTTTAAGTGTCGAGAGATATTGCGTTTTCAGTCGCGGAAGTCCGCACCGTGCTTTATGTCGTTATCAGGAAAAGGAAAATTAAACTGATTCATTCCTCCAAGTGGAAGTCGAACCTATAGTCGTCGCAATTAAGATCAAGCAATTAACAGATACAACGTAAATTTCTTTTTTTACATACACAGTACCTACTCAAATTAAAATGCATAATAGAGTCTTTATGTACAATTGCAATCAATAGTAGTAAGTAGTATTTAAAAAAATTTGTATTTCACATTTTCCTTTTTAAACACGCAAGAAAGACTAAATTTATCTCAATTCATCTCGTTGCCGAAAGGAATTCGTTTCACAAGTATATAGGGCCCGCTGTCATGAAATATGGAGGGCTTTGATTCTTTAAATTCTCGTATAGATTGATAGCTTTGTAACCACACACGCATGTTCTGGATACGATACTTTGATCATTAAATCTACACTAATGACCTACTTGTGTTTTAGATTATTTTATTAACATTTTGGATCTGTCTATGATATATCTATCTAAATAGGTTTAAAAGCTTTTAATCAATTATATTTTATTTTCACGTAAGATAAATGATGTTGGCATTGCAAGTTATGTAACGCCATGCAATATTAGTTTAGCATTTAAATAGGTAACAGCGGACGCTCTAGCTCGTGTATACCTAACAATATGACGACAATATTGAATTATTTATTATATACTCATTGGAACACGCTAATGATTACTTCATGCATCGTTAATAATTTACAATATACTGTTGACTAAATAAATTGTTAAAATTGAGTTTTACCTGTTTCTTTCTTTAAAAAAATGTCTAAAGTACTTATCAAGATTCTAAGTATTGGTATTCTTGTCAATAATAATACAAAATACGGTCCTGGTACAGCGGCACAGCATCTGACTATAAACGCAATGGATTCGTACTCAGAAGAATAGCTTCACGCTGTATCCCGCACACAGCAGGGTAGGCAGAGGGAAGCTCGGTGTTAAGACACTCCGTTCCCCGCTTTCTGCCGAATCTCAGAAGAATAAATTATTTTAATTTATAATAAAGCAAGCGTCTTGAAAATTGAACGGGAAGTAGGCTGTGTAGGAAAATAGAGCGACTTAACGCTAGATTCTATCTGCATCCTATCTCCTGTCGCGTTTAGTCACACCCTTGTGCCCTCGGGCCACGTCTGGCCTCAAAAAAACAACAGCGTATTTTGATTTCAATAAATAACAAGCAAAAAATATATCTCAGGAAGATTACTCATACAGAAAACACTTTCTAGAATCTATTGTATCAACGTAAACGTAGCTAATTAAAACAACAGATAGAAAATTTACGATGCGTTAGTTTACGATGCGGCCATTGTTCAGAGGGCTTTAATAAGGAAGTCAATATTTGTCGACTCGTGGAGCGGCCGGTGCTAACTCAACCCACTTGTGAGGCAAATAGGAAAATGGGCGAGTGGATGCAATTTTCACCGTCGCAGTAAAGTAATCATATACGTTGTTTTTATAAATGTACAAAGTTTAAACAATATTCGTACTCGTCTATATTCATGTTGATATATTTAAACCAAATTAAATCAGCTTCACGCTGTATCGTGGTGCACACAATAAGGCATGTAGAGGGAGCCTAGTGTTAAGACACTCCGTTACCTACATTCCGCCAAATTCCGGATACGTTCCATGTTGAGTGGCGAAACTCAACACCGCGCTTTGCCTCGACACTAGAAAGAGCGTAGAAATAAAAATATAATTAAAATAAATATTTTACGACTAGTCGCGTTTACAACCACGACTGGCCTCGATAGTTATTCTATTATAAATTTACGTTACTTAAATATGCATATTTAAAAATACATAAGAGTGATTCTGTAATTGAATTTGTCATCTCTATTACTTAATCTATCGTATGTATATTACAGTGGTTTTTAAAAATAGAGTTTGTTCATAGTCATAAACCTTTACCTTATTATATTCTATGCTCATTTTTGTAATTAACCTAAATGAAAATATTGATTTTGTAATTAATTAAGTATAAAAATTAGTTCTTCAATTACTAATGTCAATTATATTATTTTAACGAGCTGCTTAACAGGTCAATGTGGCGATATGCAGTCTAGACTTACAGATGGAGTGTCTTTGAAGTCCTGCCAAGAGCACCCAAAACAACGATCAAGGGTAGTTGTTACATTACTGATTTACATACTAAATACTGATAAGCATTTATATATAGTATTGAAATATCGCAAAAACTAATTTTAAAAAGCGATCTAATCTTATCTATATACGGAAAATAAGTAGTGTTGTTCCTTTCCACGCTTTGAGTGTCTATAATTGTTTACATATCACTTTCTATTAATTAACACTGAAAAATATTTTTTTACGAAACAATTTTAATTAAATATTGTATTTACGGTATTATCAAACGGTATACTTGTGCGTGGTGCGCGTCTAACTGACAGAGAACGTAGAATGTAACTCATCGGAAAATGGCCTGTGACGAGCCGTGACGCAATGGATATACGCAGGCTTACCACGGCTATAAAGTAAGATTTGAAATAAAAAGGATAACTGAGGTCAGTCGTGGCGTAATTTAAACAAATATTTACATAAATATATATTTAAATTCCTTCGCTCAGGTATCGAGACAAAGCGCGGCGTTGAGTTTCGCTACTCAACACGCAATACCTCCCTCCGCAGTGCGAAACGGAATATCTAGGGTCCCTCTGCCTACCCTGCTGTGTGCAGGATACAGCGTGATTGAGGATAACATAAATATCATGAATAAAATTCTTACTTTAAATATATTATCTTATAAACGACAAGGTTTTATATAAAGATATGGATATAAAAAGTAAATCAAAATTCTGAGGCCATTGCGGCGCAGCAGAATCTGACAGTAAATTTTATGATTGTAGGTCCGTTACCTATTAAGTAGAATAAATTGTTTATTTCGCCGTCCTGGTTAAACAAAATGCGTTGGCAAGTCCCAATACTCGACACGCAAATGTTACAATTTCAGATGGAAAGTGGAGAACGTGGTATCTTGATTTTGTTCACCAGAAGTTGACAGGTTTTCAAAAAAAAAGTGTGAGAGAATATCTGGCAATTCTGTACTGATGATTCAGGTGACTTTAAAATAGAATTTCTATTATCTCGCTAAACAGACTGATGTCATTCCGACAGATGTTCTACTATTATTAAGAAGAATGATTACATATTTATAAGGTTTACTATATTGTACACTATATTGAAATATAAAATTATTTAATAAATATCATATAATAAGGTGAAAAAATCCAAGGTATATGCAGGTACGTAGACTTTGTTTATCCTGCGTTCAAAATTTAGTAAAAAAATCTAGAGTTGTAAGAACCATGATAAAAAAATCTGTTAGATTTTATTACTAAATCATTAAATCAATAACTGTTCTGTTCTGTTCTTTTCTTTTCTTTTTAATCTGGCGTTAGAAGCGTGCCAGTTGAGCGCCAAATCACTTTGCCAATGTCACCTATGGAGGAAAATCAATGACACCACCGTGACATGTGAAAATGTCGGACCATACGCAATGACTGTGGTTTTGATTTCCACTCAGAGAATATCCGGGAATTTCACGTAAAGTAAGAACGGAGTAATTTGTCATTAGTTTTTTTTCTACTTCCCTTTGAGTGAGGGAAGTAGCGAGGCATGAACCGTCATTATAATGAAGGATTGTTTTTACACAAATCCGCGGCAAATCATTGAAATGATGTCCAAAAGGCGAAATACATAATATACATATTTCAGGCAAAGTACTAAAAAGAATAAGAAAATGAGGTAGGCATATCACATGTGTTTCAACACGGTCTAACGAAGGCGAACGGAAGATAATCAAGCTAATTGAGCCAAGGGGCGAATTATTAACGTTATCATCGTATGTCACGGATTTAGGGGGAAATGGGGGTTGAATATTAGTGTGAATAATTCATTTAAGCTTGAAATAAAATTAAATCGCAGTACACGTTTTAAGGATGAGTTTGATGTACCGCCCAAATTAAGAGGGGTCCTGTGTTATGTATTGCTGGCGGTACTCATCGCCGCGCTTTGTTTTCTTACCTGAGCGAAGAAATTCAAATTATTCATTACCTCGAGTAGGAAACGAACT
>JBAIZZ010000791.1:0-12285 GCA_037355905.1 Heliconius aoede | reverse complement strand
CCCGCTAGGGCTCCAGCTATACCCGCTGTTATACCGAAGACCAGTTTCTCTATTAGGATAGGACGTCTTTCCACTTTACTGTGGGATTTTATTTTATTTTATTTTTTTGTTTCGCTAGGCAGAGAACCTATGTTTTTACGTTTTTGATATTATGTTTAAGTTCAAAACCTTAAGGACTAATGCCAGCATTAAAATTAAGCATTAAAAAAAATTAACGAAAAGTTAAGTAGTAGTGTTTGCCTAGACTCTCCCCCCTAATCCACAAAATATAAACCTTAAAAAATAAAGAACTTTTTGCTGGAACTAAAAACAAGAAACAACTTAAAGAATAGATAAGTTTAGTATAACAGTCATACCGTTGATAAATATTATACATGGCATGATACGCTCCAACCCTCGTCGTAGTGTACGTGGTCTGCCTCATCAATCCCGCAATCAGTCCCGAATACAGAGCCCTGAAGCCTCTACATTGGATTATCTGGTGTGCCATATCACGCGTGGTGCAGTACCGGGACAACAGTTGTAGACGCACTTTGATTAAGTCCAGCGGGTGGACTACTGTAGTCGCTACCATACTAGAAATTTTTAATTACTCATTTTTGAAAAATAATTCTAACATTATATTACTCAAAAAAAAAATCATATATTAATTTCTTTTTCAGCTTCACGAACATTATAAGAGAGTAGGTAGAGACAGCCTAAAACTCGTGGGGAATGGAAATAGTTGATGGAGTGGGAATCGAACCTACGTACATCGTGTTGGCGATTACCTTTTTCATATGAATGTTTTTACATATGTTATATTGCCGGAATTTTGTGTATTACTTGACTCAGCGTAGGTAATCTATATATATGAAAAGAGATGTTCCCACTGACTGAGCCAAGACGCACGCACCGCCGTAACCGCTGTGCGTAGAAATATGAAACTTGGACAGATGTTTATTTCGTAATCTGGACGTCCACTAAGTGATTTTGAAAAATATACCCCTTAAGGGATTAAATAGGAGTTGAAAGTTTGAATGGGTTTTTTTTTAAATCTGCACCGATTTTTATAAAATTTGAAATTCAGACTCTTAAAAATATTTAATTGAACACGTGTTTCATGGCTTTTTAAAATTCACCCCCTAAGGGTGCAAATAAGGGGTTGAAAATTTGTACGGAAAAATCTTTAAATCGCCACCGATTTTTATAAAATTTTAAATTTAGACTCTAAAAATATTTCTTATTTTAATTATATTTGAACATTTGTTTCATGGTTTATTAAAATTCACTCTAAGGGTACAAATAAGCAAGCGAAGCTGCGCGCGTCCGCTGGTATACAATATAGGTCTAATACTCTCTTTGCAATGTAAAAATATTACATATTTAGTGTTGGTGGTAACCTAGTCATTCAATCGTCAATCTGTCTGTTAGCAAACCGGAAGTATCTATGTAATAATAACAATTATTATTATAAATACACACCCGGAAACTCCACCTAAGGCCATGGCAACATACCATGGAGCTTTTTTCTGCAATGCATTTTTATCTTGATTTTGCGACATCGTTTGATCATGATTGAAGTATTTTGTTTTTATTTATTAATAAAATCCGTGCGTTTCTTTAAAATATATTTAACTCATAATTTGCGGACATGTTTGTTGCTTATGTCAAACTGTTGTCAAAATGGACGACGAATTCTTCTTTATTTTATGGCATGGCAGAGAAATGGAGCAAATGTTTAATAATAAATATTTATATAATTGTTTTTTGTTGTAATTTTTTTTCAGTTTTATATTTAACGCCGCGTAATACGTGATAGACAGAGAGAACCTAGTGTTCAGAGCTGTTCTATGCTTTCCGCGCGAACTCTACATGTTTTTATTTCTGTTATTTTAGTAGGGCAGCCACGATTTGTAGACCTATAGGTTTTTATATATATTTTTAGCTTTCGTCTAAGTATAATTCGAATATACAGCCAATATGACTACGCCACTAGTGGATTTCGTCATAATTATGTCTTGCTGTAAAGTAAAACCTTGATTAACCAGCCTATTTGTTGTAGTTAGATGACATACGGAGAAGCAAATACCTGGACAAAAGAATATAAGAAACAATTATATTTTGAAATCAGCAATCCATGTAAATAGCGGCCGGATAAAAGAGTTTCAACTGTGTGTTTATTTATTATAATAGTTGTATAATAATAAATTCTAGATAAAACTAATAATATATTCAGATGTTATATGAGAAATTTACTGATATTTCTAAAGAGAAATAAAACACCATTTTTGATAACAAAGTTTAATAGCAAAAACAACTTATGTTAGTCACAAAATTGCCTCTAAAAATATATGTGGAATTACATTTGCATACATTACGCTTTACTTCCAAAAATATATTTACAGTATACAGTTTATTTATTAAACTTCCTTTTTAAATTTATAAAATTCTATGTACAGTGTTCACTTTTATAATTATTATAATTTATTAAACTTACTATGTATGAATGTGATATTCAATATCGTTAATGCAATATCGATTTCTTAATTTTTTTTAAATTATTTAATCGTAGCGTAAGATTACACAATGATAAAAAATATCATTTTAATTAAACAATTCAATAAAAAAAAGAAATCGACATATCTATATCGTTTTTCTATTTTTTATAATAGCTAAGTTAGGATCTCAGCACATAATGACAATAAAATAAACACTCTTTACACTCAATAAAAACTCTTTTAAACGATATACTGTAAATACATTTTCACCTATCTCTAGACATATATCTATAAAAATGCGCGCTAATGAGATACATGCAGCTACTAGCAAAATCTACAAACTTCCACGGTTCCTACGATTAAGTACACATTTAAAAAAAAGGTTTACGGGAAAACGGAAACAAAGTTTATCTTGATCTTAACAAAATAATATATAATTATAATTATAGGCTATTCATTTATTTTTTTACAGATAAACTAGAACCTCTATTCCGTTCTCTTGTTTTTATATATCCATCTAAACAAAGGGACCATAGAAGTTCATAAATCAAAAAGAAATAAACAATCGAAATAAAAATATTTCTAAAAATAAATCTTTGAACATTAAAAGCATTTAACATAATAGCCATACGTCATAAATAGATTCTATAGTTTGTTTCACATTTTTTTAGTTTGACGCTGTATCCCGCGTAGTAAGAGGGAACCTTGCTCTCAACGCCCGGACTAATTTAATGTTTTTTACACTTTTTTAACCGGAGAAAACTTCGTGACATAGCACATTTCATAAAAAGATGTTGCATATCGAGCAAAATAATTGAATTTATAAATAGATGATTTTAAGTAAGCAAGTTTGTTTCTTTTATTTAATCTTCAAGTTTTATTTCACGTATAGTAGGGTAGGTAGGAGAAACGCAGTGTGTAGTCAGTCCGTTCTCACATTTCCGCCTAAATTCGAGACCTTGTGCATGGAGTGGCGTCATTCATGGCCACCCTTCAATTTACCAATGTCGGAAATCATAAATTATTTAAATATTATCATACCTAGAACGTGCATCGATCTTACAACCACCGCGCCTAAAGTTTCACGCTATTCTAATATGTCACAATTTTTTTTATACAAAAAAAATCCATAAAAATAACGATTTCCAACACATTGCATATATCATTTTATTAGATTTCTTGATTAATGTTTTATTTATACAACATTAAATAGATAAATACAGTATACATATTGCAATTAAATAAAATGAATAGACATATTACATATATAAATGTCTTAAAATAATTTGTACATTATATAAAATTAATAATGCGAACGGGCGTATATTTGGCACTGATATAATATTAATAAAATAATAAATGACTTTGTGCTTTTTTATACAAAAAAATATAAATAAAACATATAAAGGCATTTTTAAGGCTTACTTATAAAATCAAAATTGGCAGTTAAATATATATAAACTATTTATATAAAATTATAAACATGGATAACTAATGGTCGTTTTATTTAAATAGTGATGTTTATTAATTTTATTGTCATATTTTCGTTTTTCATAAGAAAAAAAATACAAAAGAAAATATTGAAACCAGAGAGACGATCGTTATGTCATAACTTAATATTCTCTAAAAAAACTAAATGGTAACCAAATGACAGTTGTCAAAAAATACAGACGAAAAAGAACAGAGTATCAATAAATAGATCTAGATAATAACAAAAACATAGTCGAGAGCGAAACTTTTTCAACAATCCATGTGTTATAAGCTCATTTGAATAATTTTTATTCGAATCCTTTTCCGATATTGTAATCGTACAATCTGAAATAAAAAAATAATTATAATATATATATTGTCGTAAATTCAATATAAGATTTTTTTTTTGCATGCTTATTAAAGACATAATAAAATGTTACGAGATTCTAGATTTCTGAATGGGGAAGGCGAGAAAAAATGATCATCCCCGCTTTACATGTAAAGGAGGTACCCTAAGATTTTTTAAAATTATCTTTCCACTTAATATGGGTTTACTTAACATATGTACTCATGCCCAATAGCAACTTTCTAGCCCTAATAGTATTTCAGCTAAACTGGAAGAACGGACGGGCCAATGGACATTCGGGAACCTATAATAATTGTTTGTTGTTAATTACGGATCCCTAAAAAAAAAAAATTATAATATTCCAGTCGCGGCGCAGGGGCATAAAGTGTGACTGTAAACCCACTTTTGTTTTAACGGTTATGGGTTCGATCCCCAATCAAGGAGATAATATATCGCTCTAATGTTGAGGCAAAGCGCGGAGAATAGTTTCGCCATTCTATACGCAATGAGTCCCTCTGCCGACCCGGCTGTGTGCGGGATACAGCGTGAAACTGATTTGATTTTGATATTCATTTTATCGGTGTGGTTAACGTGAAATTTGAACTCAACCAACAAAAAAAAAACTAAAATTACAACAATAATAACAAAAAATCTCACCATTTATACATATTTAAAATAAGCGGCGTTCAGTTGCTCCAAAAATATAAACGTCAACACAGTATGGGGTCCCAACCTCGCGTAATACGGTAAGAAACCTTTCCAAAGTGAGAATACACCTTCGTTCTTTATTAAACTTGTTACTACGTTCAGTTGAGATTGGCCTTTCGCTGCGTTTTGTATTCTGAAATGTTATTTATATTTAGTTTTATATAGTAGGTTCGACGACTCGTGGCCAAACTGCATTCAGGCTTTTGAATTTTTCCGTAATGCTAAATTTGATTATATATTTTGCTAATTTTTTTTACTTCAAGTATTAATTAATATATTGATTAGATATAACAAACAAAAGTACCAGTAAATATTTTTTTTTAAGCAAAATAATTAAATGAAGAAATTACAAAGACAAATAATACCAATATCTACCAAAATCTCCCACATCTTACCTGGTCTTTATGATATCCACGGGCATGGAAGCGATGGTAGTTACAAGACCGGACACCATTGAAGCGCAGAAGTGTAAGAAAATACCATCTGGCACATACTCCAGGAATACTTCTCTAGCCTGTGAGACGTATGAATAAATTAATCCTGTAATGTTGAGGCCAGTTTTGGGGCAGGTGCACACTATGCTACCAGAATTTGGCAGAAAGTGGGGAACGGAGTGTATTAACACTAGCCTCTGCTTGCTTTTATTTAATCCTGTAATATTTTTGTTGCGGGTTCGACTTCCACTCGAGAGAAAGGAATATTTAATATTTTCGCTTGTTCACTCAGGTCACAAAGCAAAGTGCGGTGTTGAATTCACAGACTCGCAACAGAACACAAAATATTTAAAAAAATGTTTTAACACTAGGTACTCTCTGCATACACAGCAATAAGCGGGATATATCCTACTACGTTCTAGCGTGAAGTATAAAAGTCCCATAAGTCCCCACTTATGGGACTTTTATTTTTTGAATACAGCTATTCGGTTTAAAGTAAGTTGCTGTTTGCTACGATAATTGCAATTTCTAAAGTCTTTAATAAGCAGATAGAACTAACAATAAAGTGTCTTATTCGTTTCGCAAAATATTTAATATCTACGAAAGGTACAATTTTTATTTTATATTTAAAATTTTATATTATATAAGAATAAGATTTACAAGTAAATATGAACATACATATTTAAATTTATAACTATTAAAAACATTAGATAAATTTTAAACTAAAGATCGAATATTAGCAAGTAAAACATACCTGAGAGTAAGTGCTGAGTTGCGCCGCGTTGACGACCATCGCGCGAACCACAGTGGGCGTGGCGCCGCGCCACAACTTCAACACGCCTTCTTCGCGTATTATTCTATAAGTTGAACAGAGAGAAACATTTTTACATATTAAGCTTCAATTAAGCTTCCTTTACCAGCATCATGTTGGCAAAGAGAACCTAAGGTCTGTCCTAGTCGAGATATGCATGGGTGCAGGAACATGGATCCCATGTGGTCCATGCCCAGAAAGTTTAGTAACAAAAATTAAAAAAAGCACTGAAAAATTTATAAAAACTTTTAAACAAAAATATTTGTTCAAAGCTAAAGTCCAGGCCTCTTCAGAAAATATCACTAGTTGCGCTCATGGAGATGTTATATACATTGCCCATCTCACATTTTATTTAGTTAATAAATTGAAAATTATTCAAAACCATGAAGTTCAGATGAATTGTGACGAACCCAATATTTTTGCATACCTATAGGCATAAAGTGAAGGCTTTTTTGATACATATTTTCTACCTCTATTTTCTTCTAGAGGATGCGATTTGTTTATGCAATACAAACGAAACAATAATATTTTAAATATAAACATATTATTATAAACAGTATGGTATTTAATATTAAATTACCTGAGAAGTGCATCTACAACATTCTTGTAATTTCTTCGCTGTTCCTTTGGTAGTCTGCCATCAGCGGTCATGCGGATGAGAGCTACCTAAAAAGCACCAAAAAATACAAATTAAATATAACACATAAAACTACTTTGCGGTACGTTGCGTCCAGATCTGATGACAATACAATATTTTCTTCAAAGGATAAACTGGACTGTCTTGGTAATTCCGGGCGACCAGAATAACGATGAAATTATTAAATATAGGTACTGTAAAGTTTTATATATATAATAAAACTATATATTATTAATAATATATTATATTATAAAACAACTATAATTACTGTTAATTTATACAATGTACTTCATAGTAACATACATATGAAAGGTGACAGGCGTCACGTTGTTAGCTTGTAGTTTTTACCCTAATCCAACAAAAATGTTGTTAAATAAAAAATATTCACCAATAATCAAAATTATGAGAAGCATAATATGATATTTAAAATATTAAAATCTTTGCCTACCCTGCTGTGTGCGGGATACAGCGTGAAGCTGAAAAAAAAACACTATGTTATGACTGCCATATTAAAATAAAAAAATATAGCCATAAAAATCCGTCTTCGAGTTTCTAGATTTAAAGCCACCAATTTCCCTGTTATAGAAAGCCAAAACATGACATTCAGCACGAGATATCTCGAATTTAGGCGACTATAGGAGAGTTAAGTGTCTTGAGCTAAATATGGTCGACAAGTCGTGGTCGCTTTGCAGTAAACGGCTGCAAATGGCTGCACAGGTGTGATTTTAGACAAAAATTCAGAAACCCCAATTTCAAGACGACCACGACTTATCGGCCGTTCTGTACGTACTGCTATAAAAAAGACATTACCTCAGCAGGAGTGCCAACAAAAGCCCCGAACGACCCTGCAGTTACACCCAGGATCATCTTCGTAGCGAAGCCAGGTGCAGCACCTGCATTACGCCTGAAATAAAACAATATAAAAAATCTGGAGTGCTTCCAACATTTTTTGTAAACTATATTTTGAAATAAGAATCTATCTTGTTTCTATAGATATAGTATATATAGAAAAAGTATATATAGTATATATGTATAGACGTATATACTATAGGACAGCCGTGGCGCAGGGGCACAAGCGTGCGACTGTAAACGCAAGTGGGTGTGGGTTCGATTTCCACTCGAAGAAATAAAATATTTAACATTTTCATTTCTCCCTTTGGTAACGACGAAAGCAGGACTTTACGATTCACAATCGAAACTACGAAAGACAGAAATGAAAATAGTATAGTCAATAGTCAATTAGTACAGTATAGGTCAACCACCTTTACTAGTAGGAAGTCCAAGATTCCATCAGCCATGTCCTAATTCCATCATCAGACCATCTCGATCGCACTATAATATTGTATTGCCATCTAATCTACATATAATTGCCAAGTTTCATGATGATACAACAAATAGAAGTGCGTGTAATTGAAATTCTTAGATTTTATTACATAGTTACTTATATCTCGACCTAATTAAAGCCTTTTAATGAAGAAGCCAGTGTTGAATATGGCAAATCTCACTTTAAACGCTTTAGTTACAGGTTTGACACCCACTCGACAAAATTCTAAAATCTAAATTATTTCTATGATAAAATTAAGCGAGGTATTCGTTTTCGCTTTCAAAGGAGTATCTTAATAAATAGCTATAAGATTTTCACACACTTATTTAAATATGAGAATTGCTTTATGACAAGAAGAAAACATATCTTTATCAAATGTATTATTACTCTAATTACATTGTAAATTAATATTATCAGATGTCTATATGCAATCTATGTAAATATCGACGTTTACAGAAAAATAAGTATATTTTTTATATCTTTGATCCTTCTAATAGTACCTAAGGGTTGCCAGAAAGGATCCCCCAACTGTGGAAACAACATAAGGCTGCGTTTACACCACATTTTTCTTTTATTTATCTACTAAGTTGGTGTAATAAAGTATTAAAATATATAATAAAATTACTAAT
Organism: Heliconius aoede; assembly: GCA_037355905.1. NCBI lineage: Eukaryota > Metazoa > Arthropoda > Insecta > Lepidoptera > Nymphalidae > Heliconius > Heliconius aoede. The sequence continues at coordinate 3,446 of JBAIZZ010000791.1, read as the reverse complement.
ATATAATATTCTATCAAAAACGTAAAATGTCTTAATAATATACCTACATATTACGTATCTACGTAAAGTCAAGTCACAAGCGTTATCAGTAACTAAATATTATTATCACACAATAGCACTATTGACGGCGAACAAGGGGCATAATGTCCTAATATAATAAGTAATGTAAAATTAATTTGTGAGGCCAGTCGTGGCGCACGGATGACAGAAGGTGGCGCGACAGGTTGTGGATTCGATTCTCACTCAAATTAAATAATTCATATTTTTATTTCTCCGCTCTGGTGTGGAAGCAAATTGTGGCATTGAGATCCACCACTCAACGCCCAGTGCCTCGACAGTATGTTTATATTATCGAGGCATTAGGGATTTGGGGGAAGTGACACATACACATTACTAAATCAATGCGTCCATTCGTGTCTAGGGAAGAAATATAAAGCAGAATAAACAGAGTAGTGTAAAGACACTCCGTTCTCCTAAAGTGAAGAACGGAGTCCCGAAATGATATATAGCGTGTTAAGTGACGCAACTTAACACCTCACTTTATCAAACCACAAGCAACTTTTGCTTTAATTGTTATTTCCAAAGAAAACAATAAAGATATCTGTTACTTAGCACAGCAATTAATTTTTTATCACAACCAATAAAACAAAAATATCCAAATGCGGCCGTCAGCTTCTAAGGGACGCGGGTTCGAGTCCCGCTACGTTAAATTTCAAATATTTCTGAAACAAGCTCCTACAATTCTAGATATGATAGATAAGATGATAACCTACAATTGTAATAGTCATGAAAATAAATCACGAAACTCTCGTGACGCAAATAGCAGCAAAACAGAACGTAACTAACATAAACAAACGATAATTATAAAAAATTACAAAGCGATAAAAATATCTTTAAGCCTTCTTTGTACAGTGCGAATACAGTATATTACTGCATTATTTTTTTTCATCTTCACTCTGTATCTGTAGGCAAACCTAGTGTTAAGCCCGTTGCCTACTTTTCATCCAATTTTCGACACAGCGTGTTGTGAGGTGGAACTCAACGTCACGTTTTGTCATGTCACCAGGGCGAGAAAATTAAAATAAGTTATTCTACCGAGAGTTGGAATCGAATCCACAACCGTCGCGTTTACAGTCATACGCTATGCCGCTGCGCTACGACGGCCTGCGTTATTATATTGTTTCATAATTTAATTTACATTTCACCTTGAGCTAGAAATAAAGACCAATAAATACTCTAGAGGTCATTCCCTAGAGTCATTCACAGCGACTACTTAATTGTGAAGGGCGAGATCAAACAATTACATTTATCGTATTTATATTATAAGAATTAAGTAAAGATTATTTTTTCAATACTTTCAGTTCCATATCTCCCGAATATCTTCACCCTAATTAGGCCACGCAATGTCTCTAAATTTCGAGACATTGCGTGTTAACTGGCGGTATTCAGCGCCGTCCTTTGTATAATATATTTAAAATAATCCCTCCCCCGAGTAGTTTATAAACACGGACTTTTGTCAGAACTTGGAATACTCAAGGCTAATAAAATGGCACAATATTTGTCTACCAATTACGGTATCTACAATATCACATGATTCTAACTTTACAAGCAAATGTTTGAGTTGCTAAATTAAACAAAAACGAATGTTTGTAAATATTAATAATTATATTTATTTTAATATAATATTATTATTATTTTATTTGTTTTTACAAGGTTCCCTCTGCCTACCCTGCAGCGTACAGGATAGAATGTGATGCTGATTTTTTTATATTTATATTTTTTATATTTGGATATAGGAAAAATGTGTTGCAAATTGACTATCCATCCATCAGCCTTTTGAAGTCCACTGCTGGACATAGGCCTCCCCTAATGCTCGCCACGGCTTTTATTTGAACCATTAGTTCCTGAGATGAAAAAATTACATGACCAAACAATCTTTACAGTTCTATCTAATATTAACATAGATATAAATGTATATAAAAGCTCACTGTAACATGAAACTATCAAGTTACCTCAATGAAATGATTTGAGTTTGAATTAGTACTTCCTTGGATCATTCATTTTCCTCCTTGAGGTTAATAAAAATAAAATGAATTGTTTTGCATGGAATTTTTTATATAAAATTTATCATATGAGATATCTAAATGCTTTTGAATAACTATTATTAATGAAGTACTTATATTACATATAAGTTATCTTTTTCTCTATCTATGTCTAACATAATAAAATGAAATGATAAAGCAAATTAATGAATAAAAAAATTTATATTCAAAGATTGATTATCTATAAGCTGTATCTACAATGCCAATGCCATGCCATAGGTACTATTCCCACTCAAGGAAAAGAATTCTTAACACATAATGTTTTTGGATATGGTGAAAAGTATGATTAAAAACAATAAGTTTGAATACTGAAGGCTATATTTTAGCTGCAACAAATAAATTAGGTTGAGGCTATAGCTATAGCTAAACTCCATATAGATATAAATAATACCTCTAGACCAGCTTTTCACCTGTGTGTGAGAATGTTGCAAAGCAAACAAGTAGATCCTAAGATTAACGATAGCCACAACCCATATAATATTTTTTTTATTAGCCTCACACTTTAACCCGCACACACCAAAGTAGGCAGAGGGTCATAGTGTTAAGGCAAGGTCCTAGGAGAACCTAGTGTTAATACACTCCATTCCCCAGTTTCTGCCATATTTCAGAGACATCGCGTGTTGAACTCAATGCCACACTTTGCCTTATATAATATCGGTGTAGGTGATTAACAAGTATAATAATTTTGTACTTACTCTTTGTAAGCATCAAATAACAAATTATATATTCCAAGACGTGTAGTTGTGTATGTTGCTTGTCGTAGTAGCCCTGCTGATAGTCCTGTATATAAGGAGAAGAAGCCTTCTCTCGCAATAATTTCACTAGCTACGGCAAAGGAGGTTCTTCCACCTCCGCTCAACTGCATTCGAGTTTTGATTAAATCTAATGGTTGTACTACACATGTTGCTGCCATACTGTTGAAGAGATAGTATAATATTAATACTACTTGTAATTTTAGAAGTTTTTACCCTGTAGGGATACTAGTCTTTATAAATATCTGATTCATCTATTTTTTTATTTATATTAATTAAAAGACATATATGGAATATGTTAAGTAAAATAAGTTTATTGTCATACAAATTATTATTAATATTAGCTATATTATGATTATTTTTATTTGTAATCATTATTATTTGTAATTTTCATTCAATTTTGTCATGAAAACCAAGGAAATCGTTTCAGGAGAGCTAACCACTAAGCTTCTGGACTATGTTCAATGGATATAGCACAATATGGACTTTGATCAATGTTGAGCAATCTTAGCAAATATTTGAATATAATAGTGCTAGGATTTGAGTATAATAATTATTAAGCATTATATAACTTTAATTCTCACATATAGGC
>JBAIZZ010000790.1:0-12297 GCA_037355905.1 Heliconius aoede | reverse complement strand
ACCCAATATTAAGATACTCCGTTCCTATTGAGAAAATTTTAATCTCCTCTTTCCACCGAATACTGGAGGCATTGCATGTTGAGTAACGGAATTCAACGCCACGCCTCGTTAACAGAACCAGTATGTAAATATTAAGTATTTTATTTCCTCAAGTGGGAATCGAAGTGACAACCTCTCTACCTTTTTTTTTTTTTTTTTTTTTATGGGAGAGGACAAGGCAAACGAGCGTTCGGGTCACCTGATGGTAAGTGATCACCGCCGCCCACGACCCCATGCAACACCAGAGGAGCCACAGGTGCGTTGCCGGCCTTTAAAGTGGAGCTGAAGAGCACCGGGGCCCGGCATTACCTAATGCGAAACGCAGTGGCAAGGGTCACTACTTCACGCCGGTTTTAAATGTCGGGGGTGGTATTAAATCCGGTCGAGTCTGCCCATGCGTGTTGCCATTACTGGCGACGTGACTCTGCCACACGTACTTTAGTCGCCTCTTACGACACCGACAGTACCAGGGTGATCCTATTCTAAGCCGGGACCACACGGCTATCCACGACTGGCCTTATCCTCTTTAAAGTTATTATGTTCAAAATATATCAAGTTTCATAACTTTATGGGACATTTGAATGTATCACAGCAATATTTTTATTACTTTTGCTGTTTAAAGTGTAACTTGTTTCGTTATAATCTAGCAAATACCGAAAGTACTCGTAATATCTCAGGATATGAATTGTTCATTTTACTTGGTGCAAACTGAAAACAAGATTTTTATTACTTTTTAATTTATACAAGCTTAAAAATTATTATCATTTTGACTGAAATATTTACATATATAAAGAGGCCTGTCAGAATTATATTCTCCACATAAATTTATTAAAACCCTGGATTTTTTTTGATTACGTACCGTTATAAATTCGTTGAAACAATTAATTTTCACAATTACGTCGTGTACACAAAAATGGCTGTTCATTACCTACGAGTACGTGCATAATTAAATACTGTAGCAAGCTTTTTATTTATTTTATCAATCAATGTTATATGTATATATAACCCAATTATCGTGAATAGTTAAAAAAAGCGAAACGAAATAGAATTTCTATTATTTATTTTGGATTAGACATATAAAGTTATAATTTTAGCTTAAAAAATCGGTTAAGTGCGAACCAAACTCGCCCATTGATGAAGAAGGAGTTTTTCCTTTATTTATACGATAAATATAATGTAATCATAGAAAGATTTGGTTTTTTTAAGGAACGAAGCCCTAAAAATTTATATCACATTATAATATTAAAAAATTCTAATTATATTAGTTAGAAGTACCTTTATTGCAGTACCCTAAGGTGAAATTTAAGGCCTCTCTTTGCCTCGTTACCAAAGTCAGGAAATGAAAAAATTAAATATTTCACTGCCTCGATTGAGAATCTTACAAGCATCGAGTTGTACAATCGCACAGTCGTGCCCCTACACCACGACGGTTTTGAAAAAGCTATTCTGCAATATTATAGTAGTCTAGAAATGAATTCGTTAGAATATTTTATTTTTTTTAAATGACAACAATTATTTTTGGTCATCCACAAAAATTTGACAGTTTATCGGAACCAACGGTTAAGTTTAAGTTAAGTTAGCCAAAAAAGAAGTGTGCTACCTAATCTTAAGTAATTTATTCAAGTAAATATTCAAGTAAATAGTAAATTTTCATTATTATTAGGAAATATATTTTAATTATTTAATAGGATATAATTTTATTTTCCAAATCAATTACTTATGGCAACTTTAAATGAATTTTGTTTGTAAAGCCAATCAAACGGTTACGGACTCGTAACCAGTAAATTGAATATAAAAGTTTGCGACTGCAAAAATCAATAGCAACAACAAACAAAGCCCAAATATACCTATAATGAAGTACTTTTATATCTATAGTTGCTTTTTTATAAATAGTAGTCAAATATTCACAATATTATACTTATTAAGAAAACGTGAGGCCGTCGGTCGTGGCGCAGCGGCACAAAGGTGTGACTGTAACGCGACGGTTGTGGGTTCGATCCCACTGGAAGAAGTGAAATATTTATTTACGTTTATATTTCTATTTCCTCGTTCTGGTGTCGAGGCAAAGGGCAAAGTTCTGCAACTCAACACGCAATGCCTCCAGAATTCGGCAGAAAGTGGGAACGGAGTGTCTTAACACTAGGTTCCCTCTGCCTACCCTGCTGTGTGCGGGATACAGCGTGAATCAGAATTTTATATAATTACTTTACTGATATTAATTTACACAGTACATCAAATATTGTAATGAAAAATTGCAACGATATTTATTACAAAAACCATTAAAAGTCTCATAGCATGTTGTATAATTAATTATCGCACTTTTGCAATTAAGGTGCTTGACATTACAAAGAAAGTATATTAGCTTTTTTGTAATATACCACATACACACATACATATATATTCTATAGCACTAGCAACACTGTAAAGTACAACTATCCTTAGTGAATATTATTTTTGTAACGGAACGTGAGTCGTAACTCATGATAGCTTTTTTGTGTAATCGGTTAAAACTAGTTTCGTGTTAAAGTAACTTGATTTGAAATACTTATTTCTATATAAAGCACATTAATTAAAATATTAATATGATTTGTACAGAAATAACATAAGTATTTTGTATATACCACACCTTACCTTTTGTCAAGTGAACTTTTGTTTATACTTTATCTAGGCAAGCCGGGCCAGACTAATGTGATACCAATGGCTAAATGATTTCTCCATGTTTTATTTTAACACCTTTATATTAATCCCCTGACCGTCCCGCGTCAGCAAATTAAAGGCTTACCGCGTAACAATGTTGTAAGCTACGTTTTATCAGAAAGTAATATTCTTAAAGAATATATATATATATATATTAACATTTATTTTATTATATATATATAGTAAAATAAATGTTAATATATAAAATATGTTTCCTAAATATTTTTAGCTCTGAATTAGTGTTGTATTTAATATTATAAATATATTATCATTATAGTGCCTCTCCGTAATCTAATATTTAATATAATAATAGGCTATAATAAATCTGAACATAGCAGGATTTGTATACGCGCCTCTTGAAAATTCTAATCAAATTCTAAACGTTTTCAAAAAAAATATTTTTCTTTGCTAAATGTGGCATACAAAATTTAAGAACGATTATTAAAATTGTCGTAGGTAACTGTGTACACCTTATAAATCTATATATGAATACAATATACATTTAAACCGTAACCATAATAAAAGGCAGAACCCAATTGAGGTCTTCGCCATTTTACAGCAAGAGATAATGTTCGCAATTTCGTTTCCGTATCTTGCAATCTTATTGAGCTTTTCACGGCAAATAGAATGTTACCATCTGAAGCGTGTCGTGCGGTTGTGCTGACTCTTCTACATACGATATTACAATAAAAATAAAATATTGTATTTCTTAAAAAATAAATCAATGAACCTACATGATTAAATTAAAAAATCACCCTGTAATCACGCTGTATAGAAGGGTAAGCAAAAATAACCTACTGTTTATATACTACAAATTCAAATTTAAATTATTTTTTATTCAAATAGAATATTATAAGCAGTTTTGAATCGTCGAGTATTATATATATATATATTATATAACTCAAGAGTTGCTCTTTTTGAATCGATAATTTAATTAAATTCGATGGACATTAATTCCATACATGTTTATCCTGTAATATTCTTAAACAGTGTAATGAGTTTTACTTGTTAATATATTTTTTTATAGATACTTTAACTCGTGATAGTGGCAAACGTAGAATTCACTGCGAAATTTTATTATATACGCGTACACTCAGACCCATAAAACATTTATTAGCTTTTTGGAGGCGAAAACTTGGCGTAACTAGCTTATATTTATTTCTCGTTCCTATCGTATGTCTATTACTACTTTTACTATGACACTGTATATATTATTTTGTCGAACAAATAGAATATTATAATATACAAATTGTGAAGCAACTTAAATAATACATGCATAAATATCTTGCAGAGAATCTCGAGCTCTTAGGTTATAAATATATTTTACGGCTCTTTTTTGGAGAATGAATATTGAATTTATATCTGCAGCACTTCACTTTCCAACAAATTTTTGAGGCATTACGCGTTGAATGGCGAATTTCAACGCCGCGCTTTGCCTTGTTACCAAACCGACGAAAGAAAAATATTAATAAATAATAATTAATTCCCTGAGTGGCAATCGAACCCACAATCATCGCGTTTTCAGTCACACGCTTGGGCAATTGCACCACAACGACCTCTGGGAATTATTTGATTTTCGAGTAGTTTTAATATTTCATAGAAAACAATATGTTTTTCCATTACCAACTGGAATTAAAGATGAAGAATATATATTAAGCACATATAAATATAAAAAAATTATATGTCTAAACTACAAGTTACTTTGTCAACATCTTTTTACAATATCCACAAGCTTAAAATTAAATTGTAGAAAACAATGTCTTTATTACTTCAAAATAAAAAATATTGAAAAATAATAAGTGAAATTATTGATACTTATACTCGTATTATTGAGTATATAAGTATTTAAACGCGTAATTTTTGAGTAACGACTCATGACAACGGCAACGGCCGACATCCAGGGTATTTTAGTAATTTTTTTAAATGTTTTTTTTTCGGTGTATTTAGTAGTTATTCTTAATGTTATTACTTATCTTATAAAAGATTATCAACTAACTCCTAAACGTTGAAGAACTATATCTCCTACCATCATCATCATCATCTCAGTTGATTATATAAAGCAAATATATATAATAAGAAACATATAGTACATGTCTATAAAATTCGAAATATTCCTGACTAAGAGAGCAACGGGATCAATGCGAATGTACGCCTTTTAAAATAAAATTGATCCACAAGTTCTACAAAAATTGTTTAAAAATTTATCATATTGTAACTCTTCCAAATATTTACCACGCATTAATATGAATTGTACGCAATTTACACATACTTATCGCTATAAGCTGCGTGTGTATTCACGAAGGTGTAATATGAGCTAATAATTTTAATACTACGAGTACTTACATCTACAACATACAAGTATATATAGTTGTATATTGTACTCGTGTATAATACAGGTCCAGCTGTAAGTCTGAAACTGGTATTGATGAAGCCATTGGAAACTTTTTAACTAATTCTATCGATTTCTGCTCAAAGTCCCAATTAAGCTTATCTAAAGACGGTTTAACGATATAACATTGCATAGTATAATTAGTTTTATAGAAAACAATGTAATATATAAAATTGAGACCCTCGTAGCAAGCGTGTGACTGTAAAGACAACGGTTGCGACTTTGATTCCCATTAGGGGGAATGAATTATTATTTATTAATTATCTTCATTGCTCTGGTAACAAAGTAAACTCTCTGTCTGTCCTGCTATAAATTTAAAATGAAGTATACTATTTATTTTTATTTTCAAAATGTTATTCCACATTTAAGAAAGAAAATTACTTAATTAGAAAATATATAAAAATTTCAATTTGTACAAATTTTAAAATGGTTACAAAGTAAGTTTGCTTGTAGCGTTGTCGCAAATCATTAAAACTGTAGTTATAGAACATCACTCTGTTACAAGTGCAACTCTATATAATTTAATTGAACGACAATAATGTTTTCAGCATTTATATATTATATTACGAGCCCCATAAATTTTGCTTATGAATAAATATTAAATGTAAATGTGTTTAACAATCGTAAATTTAAAAGATCTATCTAATCTAAACTTATGGTCGTTATAAATTAATTAATTAATGTGTGCATATATAAATTATATTTCATATTTTGATTTATGTGTTATAATATAGTTAAAATGTTACATATAATCCAAGAGAATAAATTTGGTTATAAATACAATTAAATATTACAAGTGGATTTTGCAACCAAATTGTTAAAATATACCGCTATATGCTAGTTATATAATATTATCAATATAGTTTTGCTACATATTATTCAAAATGTAAGCTTATATTTTGTAAAAAATCTTTCTCTTTCTTAATCTTTGTTTTTTTCACAAAAAAAGAGACATTTCACACGGTAGGGTAGGTTATCAGAGATTAGAAATATTTTAATAATATCCGCGAGTGCAATTTGAAATCCTCCATGAGCCTTTAAAGCGCCAGAATGTCTAAAAAACTCAAATGCTAAAATATTAAATATTTTCTTTCCTCAAGTGGAATCGAACTTGCAACTTGTCGCGCTTGGCCAGTTTGTGGTGGTGCAGGGCCACGTATTTGCAGGCTTATTTTTTTACTATGTGATTAATATATGTCATTAAGACTCACATACGAAGATGCCGTTTTATATGTGAAGCATGGTACGTATCATGGTGTAGATCTTATGTGCAGCTGTTCACATCTCTGTACGAATGGCAGATGAAACTAAATAATTATTGTCACATTACTTTAATAAATCTACTAAGGTCTGGTAAAAAATTGTATATTCAATATTTTTTAAAGTATACGAACCAATAGCGTTGTTATGCCTGGAATGAGTAGTTATTTTCACAACGTGAGATGTTTTGAAATTTCTCGGAAAATTGGAACGCGCCGGGAAAGCTTCAATTATTTAGTTCAAACTTCCGTAACCAGTTGAAAGCTAATGGTATGAGTAATAAGAATCTTATTTAAAAGAGGACCACAAATTTTAATCAATTATATATATCTTTCATACAATTTCAGAAGAATGTATGGGTAAGGATTACATTTTCTTCATTGAAAAAATAATTTACTTTATTGATTTTATAAATTACTATACAATTAATAAAATATCGGTATATCAAACTAGCCTTATTATATTATTGGATAAAGAAAACTGTGTGTCAAGACCGTCCGTTGTACACTTTCCGTCCTAATTTAATATATTGCGTCCAAAGCGGTTAAGTATATAAAAATTATGACATTATGTTCTTTTGAACAAATGCCACCGATACAAATCTAAAGATCTTAAGACTTGAGGCCACAATTATTTTGTTCAGTTAACCTAACTTCAGTAGACCTAAATAAACATAACCATCTTGTGAGTAACTTAACTAACTATTTGTGTTTATAGAAGTGGTGCTCTTCAAAGATTTCCAACAAACAGATGTATGTATAAAAACAATTATAAATATGCAAATGAATTAAATGTCCACTGATACAATTAATCTTCTTTAATTCTTAGATGTTGTTTAATATCTAAAATAATCATATTATGAGTTAAACGCTGTTTCCTCTTAAGTGTGGGATTGTTGAGGCCGTCGCCGTGACGCAGTGGCACAGGTGTGTAACCGTAAATGTGACGGTTGTGAGTGCGATTCACACTTGAACAAATTAAATTATATGTAAATACTTTCATTCCTGAAAATGTCGTTGTTTTTCGCCACTCAACACGGAAAATCTCGAAAATTCGGCAGAAAGTGAGTAGATACGTGTTTCTCTGCCTGCCCTATAAGCGGGATATAGCGTGAAACTGAAAAAAAAATATATAAATATATTTTACACGCAAAATATATTTTATAGAAACTTAAAGCTGACGTCATTGCCAGAAACTCTTACTCATGCAGGATAGGCCATCTACGAGTACATTCACTTTTAAGCACTTAGTGAATAAGTTATAACGCCACTCTTTAGCGCGCATTAAGTGGTAGAGTGGTAATAGGTGGTAAAATAGGTTAGTAAATATTAAGAACACACCGTTTTATGTATCTATTTACAGTTAAATTATTAAATATTTCGTTATTTTATAATTGTTATCTTTTGTTTTGACTCGTTTTGTCTCGTTTTATTTTGTAATTAAAAAAAAATTTCAAAATCTATTTTTGATAATATTTTTAAAAAATTGATGGTCAGTTCGTAGGATATATACAAAGGTTTTGATACTATACAGTTGGACACAGAAAATTAAGTCGAGTCCCCATTAGGCGACGCTGTTAACAATATATAAAAATAACTTCTTTATAAATCAAATTGACATGCCAGTTGTGGCACAGGAAATGACTGTACGTGACAGGCTGCGGGCAAGACTCCCAGTCGAGGGAATGAAAATTTTAATATTTTCATTTGTTTGCTTTAATATCGGAGCAAAGCGCGGTGTTGAGTTCCGCCACTCTACTCGGTATACCTCCAGAATTCGGTGGAAAGTGAGAAACGGAATCTTTTAACACTATGTTTCCTCTGCCTACCCTGCTACTTGAATAAAAAAAATAGAGTTTCTAAAATGAAAAAATATATCCTATAACCAAAGCAAATGATTCAATATTTTATTTGTATATTTTCATAAAGAGCAGTCTAAAATGGAGTAGAAAAATCACCTAATATTAGATTTGTACATAATAATTACACCTCTTATATAAGTGTTTTTTTTTTGAGAAGAAAGCTAGCTATTCTTGCCTCTTGTAATTTACGTATATTACTTTTATTAAACTAAAAAAATAAAAATATTTTAATCCCAACTGGGCTTCGAATCCACAATCATAACGTGCGGTCACAGCATGTCCAAATTGGATTCACATGTGTTTTTATCCAAAAAAAATTGAAATGATAGAATAGCTGAAAGAAAGCAAAACAAAAATATAATTATAAGTAAAGACATGGGTTCAATTTATTAATTCTTTACTTTAAATAAAGTACCAACACTTTTTATAAGAAAAAGCTTAAAGAGAAATTGTATGGCGTTAGAAGTATGAAATGTTTACGACGCTTATTAATGAGAAGGGTTTTGTGTCGTGGAACAATATAAAATGTTGATCATCTAACTTATTTACATAATATGCTAATATTTACAAACTCGGTTTTCGCAAGAACTTACCATTTTACTATAATATCCATTGTATTTTCCAAGATGAAAATACACTTTTACTATTTATTTTAATCGCAAAATTTTTTAAGTAGTTAATTAGGTTAGAGTATAACTTCAAAGTTTTAATTATGTCCCGGTTTAATTATATTTTTTTTATATTCAAGAAAAAGTATATATAATATACAATAAGTCTTAAATTTAAGATATAGCTTACTACTATAATACTATTTATAATTTAAATAATACTATTTAATAACTTTAAACATGACATGAACGACATACGATACAGAGACGCAATGTAGACAATATATAGAATAAAATTATAATACAATGGAAACTCGATTCCAATTCGGCCGGCCTTCAGTTATACGGATTCGTGATTATCCGGACTATCAACTGCGAATATTATTTTATACAGCCTATTACAGTGAAACCTAAGAAAACTTATGTTTATTGGAAAATGTTAATAATTTCTGAATAAACGTTGATTTTCTATGATATGTACTTGTTGCTTTTTAATAGACATATTACAATTGTGTGCTATTACAGTAGGTAGGTACAAAACCAAAATTATTTATATATTTGATTATCCGGATTTACGATTATCCGAATGACTACCGACAACAATTAGTCCGGTTAATCGAGTTTCTACTGTATACATAAAATTTTATATCATTGAAAGGTATACTATAACATAAAGCTAATATTTTAACAGACAAATTAGGGAATAAGTGGAACTGTCCGCCCTACGGTACGCGAGGAAAGAGTATCTGCAGTAATGAGACTGTGATTTGAATATTTTTATGTTTGAGATTTCTTTTATTACACCTCTCATAAAAAAATCAGTCCTAACACCAGTATTATTTCTCAGGAGGAGGTTTGTAGGTTGTAAAAAGTTTATGTTGACGAATATGGACTTTAGTGGTCTTTATTGTATTTAATTAACGTTTACTGTTGAGGTCAGTTAACTTGGAAAAACATAAAAATCTTGTACTTCATATAATTATGGAATTGACTATATTACAAATATAGTCAATTCCGAATAAAATTTCAAATAAAAAATATAATATATACTATATTATATTTTTTATCATCCATTAAAAGAATAAAATAACTTCTATAAGTTAAATAAAAGTAAAGTTTAGTTAGTGTAGTAAACGACTGACTTAAAGTTGTTTGTTTATAACCTTATACCTCCAGTATGAGCACGTGACGAGGCTCGGAGTTCACTTCACACATATGGTACTTGAATAGTAATAGTCACTTGCACGCCATCATTCGTTTTTATTTAACATAAATCTGTTGTAGAACAAAATTTTCATACATGAAAAATACAAATAATTTTCTGTTATACGTAAGATTGATTACATTTAAGAGGTATGTAAATACTAGAAACCTTTTAAAAGATATTATGTATTATATAATATTAAATATATTAAAATATTCTTTCAAATTCTTATCGTGTAAAAATATACAAAACATTAACTTTGAGTATGTGCTGTATATTTACTCGTCGGACATCTTGTAAAGTTTATCTAAATTGCACTAAAATCAGCGCCATGTAACAATACAAGTGACATGTGAAGAAAATGTACAAGAATTATAAGTAAATATAAATATACTACATTGTAAAAAAATATAATAAAATAAAATACAAAATAAATAAATCTATCTAATAAAATATAATCCATAGATTAACTAAGTGCTGCTAATTACATACATGAATTCTCCTGTATTTTACCTAAATTCTACTGATATATACATTGTACGTCTTCATAAATAAAATTCATATATATAAGCCAGCCCGCGTAATTAAATTTCCAAATTGTAGATATAAGCACAATTAAGTGAATATATCCTTATTCGTTCGTACAAAGTTGATTGTTGTATGCGCGTCAGGGAACAGCCCTCGAGGGAGGGGATTGCCACCCGCGTTACATTTAATATGAGTGCGTTCATTTATCACGAACGGGAGTAGCAAATACTCATGGAGTAACTTTGAAGTCATTTCTATAATTCAGGGATTGTAAAGTAGATTTTATGTGCAAATTATTTAATAATAATAAGAGTTTGAAAAATATTTAGCCTAGTGTTAGCACCGAATTACGTGTGGTGTGGCAGTACTCAACGCCGCGCTTTGCCTTGACATCAGGGCGAAGAAATGAGTCTGAATCACCCTGAGTCACTTACAGTGGTCCTCACTTGTGGTCCTGCACCATGAATGACCTCAAGTTAGTTACACAGAATCAGCTTCACGCTATATCCCGCACACAGTAGGGTAAGTAGAGGGAATTTAGTGTTAAGGATAGAAGTCACAACCAGTCGCGCTTTGTGCCCCTGAGCCTCGTTTTAATCAACATCTCTTGCTTTCCCAGTGGTTAATGATAATCCATTTTACTTCTTCAATCTCCATTTTGAATTGTTTTTAGAATTAAGTTTAAGATTTCTTATTTGGCAAAATAACTCTTTAATGAGAAATGCTTTGACTAAATATTTCTATTGAAACCATAGTCTCCCCAAAGTCATAAATTTATATATTACAGCTCAATGTTTTTATTAAATAATACGAAATTCAACACGGATGTGCAAACTACATACATTATCATTTTAGTGTAAACAAACGCGACCTATTTTCCAAGGCATTATTTAAAAAATAACAATGTTCAAACTCACGAAACACGTTCAGGTGTATAGCGTGTTACGTGCAATTCGTAATTTACACGTCATGCGAACCCTCACGCGCGACGAGCGCGAGCAGTAGAGTCGCCATTACGTCGGCTCTGCACTCCACAGCAAACTTCCTTTAATTAACTCTACACCACTCGCGTCCTCCGTTGTAATTAAGGCGCCGTGCACTGGCCTCGTTGACAGATGGAAAAGTAGTTGCCAGACTAGTTTAGTTCTCAAAGGACTCAATATAATTGAGTTTTCACTTAATTTTAGTATTTATACTTATAGGCTAAGTTACTACAGTTCCACTGAATAATTTACCTAAGATTGACTTTATTCATCGGACTGCACTGGACTTACTTATATACCTATACTTAAAAGTTTATTAGATTGAGTTATAAGCTCGACAGGTTTTGCGATCGATTCCTTCTCGACTCAGGGCCAAGCGCGGC
Organism: Heliconius aoede; assembly: GCA_037355905.1. Taxonomy (NCBI): domain Eukaryota; kingdom Metazoa; phylum Arthropoda; class Insecta; order Lepidoptera; family Nymphalidae; genus Heliconius; species Heliconius aoede. The sequence continues at coordinate 345 of JBAIZZ010000790.1, read as the reverse complement.
GTTGAGTTCCGTCACTCAAACTGCAAGCCTCCAAAATTCGCCAAAAATTCGGAATCCAATCAAACACACATTATACTTATTCAGAATTCAAAACGCGACTATGTAGGCGGAGAAGCCCCAAATATTAGCAATTAGATTACTTACGCGTATATATATCGTGATAACGAAATAAGAGAATCTAAACCTTGCTTAAATATGTGATTTTGTTTGGTATTTGGTATTGTAATTCTGTTTAGTTATATAGTGCTGTACTGTACTGTTATCGTTATATAAAAAAAAGTGTCCGTGCCGGCGACGTCATTCTCGTGGAAGAGAACTTTTTTCTCATTTTTAATGTACCTACTG
>JBAIZZ010000789.1:0-12303 GCA_037355905.1 Heliconius aoede | reverse complement strand
ATATTATAGCATTATAAAATAGACATTTAATAGGTCAAATTTCACTCGAAAGAATATATAAATTAAAAAATATATATATAAAATATATATATTTTTTTTTTATTCCACACGAACGAAATCGCGGGCTACAGCTCGTGTCTATATAACACAGTTCTTAGAAAGAACTATAATACTTGCATCATTAAATAAAATATTATTCTACTATTTTACTCCTATAACAATTAATCATATAATATACTAATGATTATATATTTTCAGCCGCTGTTAACTAAAATAGGTATACCGGACACCTGCGGCGTGAATAATTTGCACGGAATGCCTGGCATATACTCGGGTCTATTGTCTGTACTGTTTGCTGCTATGGCTGTTAAAGAGGACTATGGTAATGAACTCGGTATAGTGTTTGAAGGTATTGGTGAAGTGAGTGTTTTTTTTTATTTTTAGCTTTTGAATTTTTTTTTATTGTAATTTTTTCGATTCCCAATTGAGGGAAAATACTTATTTTCAATTTTCCGCTCGGGTGAAAAGACAAAGAGCAGCATAGAGTTCTGGCACTCAAAATGGAATAATCGAAAATTGGACGATACCTATGAAACTAAGTGTCGTAACACTATGTTACGACTACCTATACATCTGTATATATGGAAAATGAAAATTATTTAAATATAAGAATTCCACCGTGTAGGAACGCACAACCACGTTAGACGGCACGGGGACGTCTAATTACTACTTAACAAATATTAACTTGATTTTGTTCTTAATTTAACTTTACAAAGACATGTCTCTTTTTAAGAACGCTGAAATGACTGCAGGGAAGCAAGCACTTAATCAGCTTTTTGCTCTACTCGTTACTCTTCTTTTATCCATTGGTGGGGGTATTCTAACCGGTAAGTTTGTTTTGTTTCAACTTCACAAAGTATACCGCACATAGCTGGGTAGGCAATCAAAGAGAAATAAAGCAAAATAAAGAGAATCTGGGAACGTAGTGTTAAGACACCCGCCGCGGACCAGAGAGAGAACGGCAAGTTAAGTTGATTGGAGATCAAAACCACGACATTCGCGTCTCCAGTCACGAGCTTGTGGTACTGTGCCACGATCCGCCACATCCAAAGAATTAATATAGAGATTGATAGTGTAATACTCGTCATGTAATCCTCTATAAATATGCCTACATATACATATTTGGGGCCAGTCGTGGCACAGGGACTTATAGTGTGACTAAACAACAGGTTGTGTTAAATCTTCGACCTAGTGTTGAGACAAAGCGTGGCGTTGAGATACGCCACTAGCACGTAATGCCTCCAGAATTCAGCGGGAAAATAAGGAACTGAGTGTCTTAACAAGTAGTTTCACTCTGTCTATCTACCCACTGCCTGTAAAACAAAATATTTTGAATCAAACCATTCTTCTTCGTCTATTACATTATTTAGCTTCATCCAATCATTCTTTAACGGTATAAAAAAATAATAAGTGAAGCAATTAATCACCGAGTTCGGCTTTCTGGACAGCGTTTTAATTTCCAAAATTTGGGATCAAGCCCACTTGCACTATGCATTAGATAATCGAAAGTATATATTTTTGAACATAAAAAATCAATTTATCACACCGAATTTAAATTTTGAATTTAATTTTTCTTTTTAATACAATCAACGAAAGAAAACACCTCCTAGCCTTAAGATTAAATAACTTTCAAAGCAAATGATCGTAACTCACCCTGAGGCACAATCTCGTCAATTGTTTTCAGATATCTCGTAGTAGGTATCGTCTCTATCTATCTTATCAACGTTACTTCTAGAGCCTACTAGGGTTTACGATAGAATTGTAATACAATAGAATACATACAATAATAAACTTTTTTGCTCTCATACTTTGTAATGTTATTAATGTTAATTTTTTCTAATTATTTTATTCAGTATATGGTTAAAATGATAATATTAAAAAAAAATATTGGTTACAGGTTTCATCGCCAAGATTGGTTTGTTAGAGCCGCTGAAGGAGAATGAGAAATACAACGATGAAGTTAACTGGGTACTGCCTTAAATATGAAAAGCTACTATATGATACATGAACAATATTATAATAAGTTTAAGTTTTCGTATAAACTAACAGATACTCACGACTTTGTCTGGTTGAGAAAAATAATATTAAAAAGTAATGTTGCCGACCGACAAATTTATTTATCAAATATACATAAAATTTTATAGAAATAACATTATATGCTTTATATTAAATTTATTTTTAGTAAGGCAGTGTTATATTAATGATTCTTGGTGATAAAATGATTGTTTTATATTCTATCTTTTATTTTTAATTTCCTTATACCTGTTATTATTATTATACTATCATTTTTCAAATTTAAGATATTAAATATCGGAGAGGCCGTTGTGGCGCAATGGCACAAGGGTGCCGCCCGTAAACGCGACGGTTGTGGGTTTGATTCCCACTCGTGAAATATTTCTTTACGTTTATATTTCCATTTTTCTTCGCTCTGAACCGAATCTGGTGTCGAGGCAAAGCGCGGCGTTGAGTTCTGCCACTCACACGGAATGCTTCAAGAATTCGGCAGAAAATGTCGGAATCGAACGCCGCACTTTGTCTTAACTGACTGAGAAAATGAGAATTATCCATAACCATCACGTTTATAGTCAGACGCTGTCTGTCACACTCGGGAAAGGATTTTTTTAATTACATTAATTTCCTCCTTTAACAATGCAACGCAATGTCTCGAAAAAAATGGAGTGTTTTGACACTAGGATCACACCTGTCTATCCCCTCCCCTTTATGCACAAAAAAAAAGCGTAAAGTTCTAAAATGAACTTTTGTCAAATCGTTTCATTCCATTATTCTCACAAACCATAGCATTAGCAAATCACAACCGCACATGGCGCTCAAAATGTACGGAAGTGTTCCGAAAATCCGCAACGCAATATTACACTTCAATTTTTACACTACAACACCTGTTTATTTGCAGCGGCTTTCTGACACAAGAAATACAGTTGAAAATCCTGTGAATTTAAAATATTTAACCATTTCTCTTCACACTGAGCGACTAAAAATAATGTAAGCCCAGGATAATATATCGACAACATTGTATGTAAATAAGATTATAGAAATAACAGGTTTTTAACACGAACGTTGGAATGGCTGCACTTTATAGTGACTTTTTATATGATGACGAAGCTTTATGTTGTTTCTTTGTCTGCGATGTGTTTTCTGTTTCGGTTTTTATAATAGTTTATCAGAAATTTTTAAAATGGATGGGAGATTTATGCATTAATAAAGGTAAAAAAAAATACTAAGATTTATTTTGCATCTACAAGATGTTGATTATAGTCAGACGTGTGCCATAGAATGGTAGGCAGAGTAATTCCCCCGAGAGGAAATCAAACCTATAACCGTCGTGTTTATAGTCACACATTTGTGACCCCACGTCATTATCGTCCTATCATTTTTACAATAATGGATAACATTAAAATTTTATTGTGATTGTAAAAGCCATTGTTGTGCGTTAAATTCCACTACTCAACTCACAATGTCCTGAGTTCGTGTAGAAAACGGAAAACGAGTTTATTTTAAGTTTTATTTTAAATTCTATGACTACCTTACTATGCAGTCAAAAATTGAAATGGCCCTTGCCTTTATAGTCGCTAATAAAAATGCATTATTTGTTAAAGATCTTACAAAGATCTTAATTTAACTATTGCTTTAAGCTAACTAAAAACAAACACAATAATAATACACGACAAATATATACGACACGACACGACAAATAGTGGAGTATATAGAATAGTAACATAAATTATCTGTCCCTACTTCAGAAATTATGATAATTGTGGGTAAAGACGACCCTAGATACAGACTAAGGATTTTTAGAGTAAGCATTTTTCCCTTTGCTGAAAAGCAAAAGAATCGATAGTTTTCCTGGTGGTAAGTGCCACCACCGTCATTCATGGACATCTACAACTTGGAGTTGGCAAATATGTCCGGCCTTGACGGTGAAGGCTTATTAGTTAATTCTTCACTTTAGTTAAGCATCATAGAGCTGCGAGAAATTTTGCTTGAGTGAGGTTCCTTTGAATAAGCAATGTGACATAATTATCTTGGTTTCCCTTGAACTTCTTCTGTAATAGCAAGAAATATATATTTTTGTATATATTTGTAGTCATTTTATAAAAACTCTTTTGTACTTCATTAAAAGTAGTATTAGTATATAATTAAAAACCCAAGTATACATTTTTTTTTGGATTTTAAAATTTATTTATTTATTTTAATAGCCAAATATTTTTCTTTCTTTGAGGCTGTTGTCGCGCAGAGGCCGAGAGTGTGTCTGTAATGTGATAGTGTCCGATCCCACTATTGCTACTTATATTTTCATTTCTTCATTCTGTCACCAAGGTGGGCTTACTTACTTAGTGTCTTAACATTATGTATTCCCTCTGTGCGTGAAGGTGATTTAGATTTCTTTAATATATTTTAAATATACAGAACTTATAAACTTGTCGATTGAATAAATTTACAAGCAAACACAGAACTAGTGTAAAATTGTCCCGTCACATTTCTGTGACGTCACGTCACATTGTTCCGCGTTCAGTGAAGCCCGTGGAGCAATCCATCACCTATCACTCGAGGACACGTGTCAATCTTGTCGCGAACTTTACTGATCACCAATTATTTTAAGCGTGGTTTTCGATGTTTTATAATATTTTAAAATTTTGTTTCCATTATTAGGATTATACATGTCAGTATTGAAGCTTGAGTGAATAGGTAGTAATGGAAAGCAGAGTACTTTAATAGTATAAAGAGTGAAGTTAAAAAGACATGAGTGATTCAATGTCAATATTTTTATATTTCTTTAAAAACAAAATAGTCACAAACAAATTACATTCTACTATTTTATTCTGCCAATTTGAACATATTTTTCTTTTATATATATGTATACATAATGCATAATAATTTATTTAGTTTCTTTACTAATTACAACCATTATAATCTATTCCTTGAGGCCGGTCGTGGTGCAGGGGCATAAAGGGCGACGACTGATTTTTGGTTCGATACTCACTCGAGGAAGTGACATATTTAATTAAATTTACATTTCTTCAAACGCGGCGTTGAATTCCGCCACTCAACGCACAATGCCTCAAGAATTCGGGTGAAAGTGGGGAACGGAGTAACTGAACACTATTTGTTCCCTCTGCACACAGCACAGCAGCAGATTTTCTTATTTATTTATTTATTTGTGGTTGATTCCTGCCCAAGAATCAATACTGTACCAGTATGCTAATATTGATCCAATCGCAGTCTGAGATATACTCATTATGGTCACTTAATTATTAGGCATCAGCTTTGTTCTCAAACGGAATAAGCGATAGTAACGGCAAATGCTAGTACTTGTTTACTTGTATCTGTAGATTAAAGAAATTAGTTATTAGACTTGGATCCATATGTTGTGTGTCTCGAAAATTTATTTATTGTCTATATTTAAAAATATTGTCGCAGTTTGGAAGCTTTTGTTGTGGGTTCAATTCCAGATTAGGGAATATTTAGAGCAATAGACTCAAAGGCTTGTAATCTTTTTACTTAAATTTTAAACGAAGAAAATAAATAGACAATTATTTTTTGTTGATTTTTTTTGGCTTCAATTAGTATCTGGGGCATAGCAGAGTAGGCGTAGGGAATTTGAGAAATGGTGTTAAGACATTTCGTTCCTCCGTCGTTCAGTTTCCGTCGAATTCTCGAGGCTTTGCGTATTGAGAGGTGGAATTCAAAGCCGCCACCATTGATTCTGCTTGAATTATAATGCATTTATTACCATGAGCAAGTCAAACAGAAGCTTCTATGTTCATTATTATATATGTAAGTATTTAGAAATTCCAACATGTAAATCCCTTTGCACTTTCATGAAACCATCTACATATTGTATGCTGATATAGCATATATTACAAACAGCGCTTCTAATGCTTTTAATGTAAACATTTAGATAACTGGGACCAGTCGCAGCTCAAGTGCACAAGGATGTGATTGTAAATACAAGTTCAACACTCATTCGAGGAAATTATAATAAATATTTGATATTTCTATTTCTTCGCTCTGGTGTGGAGGTAAAATGCAGCGTTAAGATCCGCCAGCTGCCGAAAGAATGAAAAATAAATATAAAAGATTTTGAAATATTCTATTATAATTCTATAAGATTCCGTTGATTTTGTTATAATATTTTATTTATAGAAACGTATACGTCCTAAGACAATGACTTAAAACTTTTCAAGCATCAAAATATCATGAAATACGTTGTTGCGGTGACAGTACAATAATGACAGCATCTAGATAGATCTGATGATGGAGCCAGGACCTGAATAGGTGTTAATACACCACTTAATGTTAAGCTCATATAATTCATAGCTCCCAGCACCTTTTATTGCATTTCTAGCACTTTCTGTATACTTTATAAACGCTTGTTTTTGTAAGTTTCCATTTTATATAAAAACAACTCCTTAAAATAAATCCAATAATAAAATCAATAAAACACAAATCTCTTAATATGTATTAAGTGAGCAAAATAAATTGAAAGTTAATTGGAGTACCTTCCGACCGACAAAGCTTTAGGTGCAAGGGTCCGTATAAAAAGCCAATTTACTTCAACCGATACTTACGTGGAGATATTTTTAGAGATCCTCGTGATAATGATGAACTGATTAGAGTTATTATATATATTTATATATTAAAATTTGAATTGTTTAAATACTATTTACATATCACAATTTAAAATTTTGAGCTTGACATAGAATAATAAAGGTGTGCAGAAAGTTTTAAAACACTCTGTTCTCCCTTTGAATTGAGATGCGAAATATTGACGTATTTTATCTGGTTAAATAATACATTCCCGCGAACGAGGATTGAACCCACAGCCCATTACATTTCCGTTAGTAAAAAATGCCGAAAGATATATTGTACAATAACAAATAATGTTTTTAAAATGGATTGTTAGTAAAAATAATACTACCTATACTAATGTCAGTATTGTCAGAATTCACGACTAGAATTAATCTAATTATATTGATTGGAGGATATCAAGTGAAACTAGTCCAAATTAATTGAAGTGGAATCAAGTTTCGTTATTGAGAACTATATATAAACATTTAGTAGTCTATACATTTCAAATATCTTTTAACTTCACGCTGTATTCCTTACGCAATAAGGACACGCTGTATTCCTAATATTAAAATACTCCGTTTGCCACTTTCCACCAAGTTGTGGAGGCACTGCATATTGGGTGGCGGAACTCAAAACCGTGCTTTACCTCATCACCAAAGCGAATATATGAAAATATAAATTAATATAAATATATAATTTCCTCGATTTGGATCAACAAACGGTCGCGTTTGTAGTCAAACTTTGTGCCTATGCGCCAAGACTGATCCAAAATAAAAATATCTCAATTGTAATGTAGTTTTTAATTTTTAAATATATGTTATATATGTTTCATATATTTTTGGCTTAAATATACTAGGGTTATGATTTGTATGTATTTCCATTGAACCATATATTTATAAAAAGGATAATTTTATTGGCTCTAAGCATTTTGCTTAAATTTACGCTGTACGCTGGCAGAGCCATCGTTGAGTCAAGACACTCCGTTCTTCACTTTACACCGCCAAACTAAACGCCGCGCTTTACAACTAATCTCTAAAATTTACTACTATTTAAAGCAATTATACTATACGGAACCCTTTATCCCATACAAAGTTACATGCCCGTGATATTCTCTTGTAGCGAATACAATAACATGAAATATTCATAGAAGAATGTTACCGAGGTGTTCGTTTTATTAGCATTTAGAACTTTTCTAATGCAAGCATTCTTCAGTACTTAGCTTCGTGTTAGTTTATTTATTCCTGTACGTTAACCCGTTATGAAAAATGTATTGTTTACTATAAAAATTGTTTTTATATGTTATTTAACTTTAATAGTTGTCTTAATTTTTTTAATAGTTATTTTAATTAACTATATATATAATATTTATTAAAGTTACGTACCTGAAAAGCACAGATTAAGCACAGATGATCCTAACTCAACGAATTTAAAATATACGTGTATGAACGTCTACGCATCGATTTTGCTGCATTTTGTGTGAAATATACTGTACTCCCCGTTGACCTACAATCTTAATTTTCTAAGTGGGCGGGTCTGACTCGCACTTGAGCAGATATTTATTAATAAAAACTGTAATTAAAAAATTGCATAACGCTATTATTATAATTCTTCCAAATCAATTTTCCATATAATATTTAAACATATTTCTTCGTTATCATGAATATCCAAAAAAATCTAAATATAATAACCCAACGTCACAAGACACGAACTATATCCATTGTCCTATTAAAGTGTTACAAAAGTTGTCGTAAAAAAAAAGCTTTAACATCATTCAAAGGCAAACAATGCCTTTTGTAATAAGAAACAGTACTGAATGATTCCAAAGAGTTTCCATTGAAACTGGCACGTGTCCCATATCGACGTATCTATACAGCTATTATGCAAATATCTGAGTAGGCAGCTCGCGGGCTCGCTTAAAGGGTATATCAGAACGTAATGTTTAAACACTCCGTTTTTACACTTTTTGTATTATTTTTTTTTTATTTCGTTACTGCATTTTGTCTATCAAGATAATAGAAAAAAAATATTTATCATGCTGTATACTGCATATAGCAGAGAGCGTCTCCACTCTCCGGTCAGGACACTATTTGAGTGTTTGATGTCTCATTTTGTGGCGAAATTCAACGCCGTACACATAAACATTTAACCTGTAATCATTGTTTGTATACCTTAGATACTCAGCACTAAGCCGCAATAGACATCTCTACAAATACCATAATATTTTTTTTTAATATGAATATATGTTCAAATAAAAATATTTTATTTTAATGTATAATTTTACTCACATCAGGGCCATGTGGAGAGGAAACCTCAAAAATTATGATTCTCGTAGGTATTACCCAGACTTAATTACTTGGGCTTATCGAGCCCTTAATTAAAACTAACCCTACATTGGTAACTATAAATGTACTAGGTATCTTTATATATTTTAAATGTCGATTGCTTGCTATGATCCCTAACTATTAGTGTAGGTATAAGACGTACAGCTGTCCGACAGTTGTGGGTTCGATTCGCTCTCAGGGGAATGTATTAGCAACAAGACAAAGCGCGGCGTTGGGTTTTACCACTCAACGCTCAGTGTCATGAATTATATGACACATTCTAAATGTCTGATGTAACTCTGACCTCTAAACTGGCTAGTTTGATTGAAATAATTAACGCGATATTATATAACCTTCGATAAGCGGACTATCCAGGTTAAAATAAATGTATTATTTCGAACTTATTCAAAAGCTAACTACCAACTCTTTAGCTTTATTATATTTTTTTACAGCTTCACACTGTATCACGCAAATAGGAGGTAGGTACAGATAATCTTCTTAAGATATATTTTCGTTGAGATTTCGAGGCATCTCATGTTGAATGGTGTAACTCAACGCCGCATTTTTGCCTTAGTTCCAGAATGAAAATATTAATATATCATAATTAAATGCCTTTGAATGGGAATCGAGCCACTACCGCGTACAGCGAATATGGCGTGAAGCTGATTTATTTATTTTTAAAAATATTTAATATAACGCTGTTTGTAGATATTAATCTTATATTATACCAACGCTATTGTCCTCATGTGGTCTCCATATTGGTTGGTGGTAACCGCCAGCGGGAGCGATGGTTAGACGCAAACGCTCCACTAACTAGTATTGATATGTTACTTTGCTTGGTTCAAAATATATATTATATAGAAGATTATTACACTCTTGTCAAAGGTAATGGGTTCGATTCGATTAGTTTTGTGTTTGAATATTTATATTAGATGCCTTTCGGTTTACGTGATACTGGTGATTATATTGCGCCTGTCATCACAACATCAGGCCATTAAAAATATATATAAATATATAGTTTAACTAATGGGTTTTGAAAGCAAATTATAATTTAATATAAGATTTAATTAGCGTATCGGTTACGCATAGTAAATATACATACTGCTTCATACCGTTTCCTAATTTTGTGACCTTATTTCATCCACAACTCATGCAAAATGTGGCGTTGAGTTCCGCCAAACGACAAGCAATACCTCAATAATCAGACCGCGCCAGCCTCTTCCACCTCACCAATGTCTCAATTATTAAAAAATTATAGATTCATTTTTCCTGTTGAATCCTTAATTATATCTTATATTATTTTAATATATCATCTACTTTGAAGCTTAAGCTTAACATTAATAATCATAAGATCGTATAATAAATCATATGACACTATACTATAAATGATAGTGACAGATGTATTTCCCTTTTTTCTATTCCATTTGCAACGCTTTTCTTTGTCTGTGGCCCCGCTCTGCTCTTGACGTTTTTCCTTTTAAGAGAATAATTAATGCATTTTTTTTCTTATCTAATATGCGCTTTTACTTTGTATATATTTTTTTTAGCTTAACGCTGTATCCCTCACATAGTTTGCAGAGAAAAAAGATATTTTATGTTGAGTGGGGATACCCAACGCCAAACTTTTTCTCGTCATTAGAGAGAAATTAAAATATTAAATATTAAAAAATTGGGAACTGCGATGTCTTAATTGGGACAGAGAATCCACAAACAAGGTTCCTAAGTTCTCTGTACCTACCTTTCTTTGTAATGGATACAGCGTGAAGCTAAAAATTTCTTATAACTTTAAATGATCTAGCAAAAAATATTTATTAATATTAAATATATTGCATACTTACCTATTGTACGTAAATAGCAATGAAATAGATACTTAAATTATTTAAAAAACTAGTTTTCTTTTATATTAATAAATTTAATTTGCTTATATTTTCTCTAGTGTGGATCAGAAAACAGAAATAAGAATAAAACGTATAACAAAAGAAGATCTCATTAAAAACAGATACGGAACACAAAAGCGGTCTTATCGCTAATTAGCAATACAATATTTTTTAGAATCGACAGTGGTTAATATTATTATAACCTGAATATAGGAAATTTAAAGATTTAATATACACTTTCGTGCTGTTTTCCGCATATATTAAAGCAGGAAATGGGAACTTAGTGTTAACACACTCCGTTTCACACTATACACCAAATTTAAAAAATATTATGCGCTGAGGGGAGGATCTCATTGCCTTTGGCTTTGTTATTAGAGCGAAGAAATGAAAATATTAATAAATAATGATTAATCTTCTTGAATAATCCTTCTGCTTATCCCGCATATAGCAGGATAAGCAGAAGGAACCTAGCGCTAAGATACTCCGTTACTATTATGTACTAGAACTCAACACTGCATTTTGTCTTTTTATCCGAATGAAAAATGAAAAAAATTCATCTTCCCGAGCGGGAATCGAACCTAAGCTGTTGCGATGACAGTCAAACGCTCTTGTCCTACACGATGGTTAAATATATATAACTCTGTTTATATGTTATTTTATATGAAAATGCAATAAAATTTACATAAATATACGATTCGCCTCAAAGTGATTTCAGATTTAGATTAAAAAGTAATAAAACGGTTGAAAGTTATATTTCAATTTAATTTAGTATTCATATTCGTTATTATGTCACTGCAATATAAATATTTGTAATATATTACATAGCAATACTACATTGAGGCCGTGGTGGCGCAGAAGCACAAGTAAGCAATTGTAAACAGGACGGTTCTGGCTTCGATTCCATCCCAGAGAATTGAATATTTCATATATTTCCTCTGGTAATGAGACAACGCACGACGTTGTGTTTCCCACTTATATATGCATGTATTTATATACACGTGTATTTATATACACTTTTATATAAATACTATTTCTTATTTGGCTATATTAGTGTTTCTAAATACTATTGAAGCTAACAAAGTCATTAAAAAAGCGTTTTTCAATCTTCTCAAGCAGTTTTACATATAAGACAATAAAAAAGAACTTTCAACCAATTTTTTTTTTAAATAACAACTCTCGCTGAAAGCTTCATCTTAAAAGAACAGACGGAATCCTTATAAAATTGCTTTGTTGTCATTCTGTAAGTTTGTCTGTCAATGCTATTTTGGCGGGGTTTTCTAATAATAATAAAACATATAAGTAGTTTTTAATATAAGAAAAATGTTTTTTTTTTTTTCAATTATTAATATTTATTTAAATCATTATTAATAATAAGAAAAAATCGTGAGGCTATTATGGCTTTACGATTTTTTCTAATTATTTATTTCTATATTCTTATTTTATTAGGATTTCCACTA